>PVKU01005585.1:0-120250 GCA_004027475.1 Anoura caudifer | reverse complement strand
TGATGGGAACTCCTTTGTAGGTGACTCTGCCTTTATCCCTTGCTGCTTCTAGAATTCTCTCCTTCATTTTAATCTTGGGTAATGTAATTATGATGTGCCTTGGTGTGTTCCTCCTTGGGTCCACCTTCTTTGGGACTCTCTGAGCTTCCTGGACTTCCTGGAAGTCTATTTCCTTTGCCAGATTGGGGAAGTTCTCCTTCATTATTTGTTCAAATAAGTTTTCAATTTGTTGCTCTTTCTCTTCTGGTACCCCTATAATTTGGATGTTGGGACATTTAAAGATGTCCTGGAGGTTCCTAAGCCTCTCCTCATTTTTTTTGAATTCTTATTTCTTCATTCTTTTCTGTTTTGTTTCTTTCTTCCTTCTGGTCCACTCCATTAATTTGAGTCCCAGTTTCCTTCCCATCACTATTGGTTGGTTCCCTGCACATTTTCCTTCATTTCACTTAGTGTAGCCTTCATTTTTTCACCTAATTTGTGAGTAAAATCAACCAATTCTGTGAGCATCCTGATCACCAGTGCTTTGAACTGTGCATCTGATAGGCTGGCTATCTCTTGGTCACTTAGATGTATTTGCTCTGGAGCTTTGATCTGTTCTTCCATTTGGGCCATTTTTCTATCTTGCCACGCCTGTTACATATGAGGGGTGGGGCCTTAGGTGTTCACCAGGGCGGGTCAACCCAGTCACTGGGTTGTGATGCTGTATGTGGGGGCGGGGTCCGAGAGGGAACAATGGCGTTTGCTCCTCTCTCCGTTGGATTTCAGTCCCTCTCACTGCTTCTCATAGGCAAATTGGGCCCTTCTGGTCCTGCTTCCCAGGTGGGTGGGCTTGTGTACGTTCTAGGACCCTGTGGGTCTCTCCAACAAACTCTCCTATGAGGCTGGGAGTCTCTCCCAGCACCTCAACCCCTACAGGTGTTTTCAATCGTTGTTTGAGGCTTTATTTCCCTGCACTGGGGCCCTGGGTTGTGTGGTCCGTCTTGCTCCTCAGTTGTGCCTGGTTTATCTGCTTATGAATATGTCCAAGGTCAGCCAGCTGCCTTGCATGCCTCATGGGGTCTGCCAGCCACCGATTTTTCCTGCCAGGACCCTTCTGTGCAGGCCAGCAACTCCACCCCGCCTACCGGTCTGGATGAATGTGTCTATTGTATCTCTTTGGTTGTCAGACTTCCATACAGTTCAAGCTTCTGTCAGTTCTGGTTGGGTTTTTTTTTTCCTAAATTGTGGTTGTCCTTAATTTGGGTTGTGCAAGGAAGCACAGTGTGTCTACCTATGCCTCCATCTTGGCCAGAAGTCCTTCAAGGTGCATTTTTTTAAAAAAAAAACTTATCAAAATTGGTGGATTTTCATGCAGTCATTTTAATGTTGAAGATTTAAAAAATGCAACATTTTGGGGATATTATGCTTTATTATTTCAAGAAAGGTGAAAATGCAACTGAAATGCAAAAAGAAAGATTTGTGCGGTGTACGGACAAGGTGCTGTGACTGATGGGACCTGCCAAAAGTGGTCTGCGAAGTTTCCTGGCACCACTGGCCTTTTTGCCAAACAAACCTTGGCAGTGGGGCCGTATGCTACACGGGAAGATGTTGAGCAGCCCCCTGGCCTCTGCCCACTAGACGCCAACAGCAGGAGGCAGGCAACACACTCAGAACATCCGCATCAACAAAGTTGTCGGTGAAAATGAGACACGTGTCTTTGCGCAGAAAACACGGAAGGGACCTTCTGGCCGACCCCGCAGCATGAGGAGAGGCCGGAGGAGCCAGAGCCCGCTGGTCGCGGAGCCCCGACGCGGAGCGAAGGGTTCACTGGAAACCGCAGGCGGAGGCCCCAGAGCCGGTGGAGCTGGCACCGCAGAGGCTCGGGCGGAGGCGGCTCAAAGGCCACTGCGGTCACCCCCCCCCCCCCCCGCCGAGCAGGGGGTGTTATGAATGGCGGCGGAGCCCCCTGATGAGGCTGCAAATCTGTGTTGACACCCTACCATGTAAAAACACTCAGGAGGACCGCATCTTCCCACCCAACAGTGCCGTGTTTCCATGACAACAGTGGGGCGAGCAGGCCGAGCTGGCCTCCCGTGTGCAGGCGCAGAGGGCGGGGGACACCTGAGGGTGGCGCTGTGCGCAGCGGGCGCTGGGCTGCGCTGCGAGGCGCCCAAGGCGTCGCCCAGCGAGGGGCCTGCGGCTCCAGGTTGGACCTCTCTGTCTTTCCGCGTGGGCCCGGGAGGCCAGCCTCCCATTCGCGCACTCAGCAGGCCCCTGTACGCGCTCACCTGGCCTTTACGTTGCATTTCTACCTCCCTCCCCGCCTCCGCCGCCAGCTCAGTGCTCACGGCTGAGGGGCAACCACCCCGCAGCCCACCCCACCCCCCGCCCTGCAGCACCCTCAACCGGCTCCCAGTCACGCAGAAACGCGGTTATGGGATGAGTGAGGGTTAAGGACAGAGGAAGAAAAGGACAGGAGGAGGAGAGAGAGCGGTGGTCCCTGGGGGGCAGCGGAATGTGATTCTCTCTGTTCTGACTCCTTCCCAGCAGCCGGGTGGGGACTGGGAGGGATGGAACCAGCAGGGAGAAAGGGGGGGCGAGGGCATCCCCTTCCCTACCCTCCTGCCTGACCGACCGACCCCCCCTTCCCTGGCCACGGCTGAGGGCTCCAGCAGGAAACACGCCTCACGGGGCCCGGACAGGTGGCTGAGGCTTTCGGGAGCCCACAGGCTTCTTGTGTCCCCAAATCCTTCGTCAGGGTGGTGTCAGGTGACACTCCTGCCTTGGGTAGAACAAGAGCAGACACTGGGCCAGCACACCTGAGGACAGAGGGCGGGCTCCCAGGCGGAGGTGGCCGGCCCTGCAACAAGGGCCTCGGAGGTGCCCTGGGGGCTCACCCCAGGTGAAACAGCTTTCAGACGCAGACTGGACCTTCCAGGGGGCAAATGACCTTCAGGACCTTCCTGTGGGCCAGCCCAGCAGGACCTGCCTGATACGTCTGTGTGCACACACCTGGGGCTGATGTTCAGGGAGCAGGTTTGCCTCAGCCTCCAGGTCTAGGGCTGCTGGACCCCGACGCTGGCCTCTCACCCCCAGTTTCTAGTCCAAAATGTGAGAGGGTCTCAAAGTCAAGTCTTCCTACTTCTCCCCCTCACTTAACCAGGAGATACTGAAACACTGTACCTTTCAGGGGTTCCAACTTTTTGGCGTCTCTAGGCCACACTGGAGGAAGAGTCGCCTTGGACCACACATTAAATACACTGCAACATGTAATCACAAGAAAACCCTCAGTGTTTTAGGTAAACTTATGACTTCGTGTCGGGCCGCATTCATGGCCATCCTGATGGGACCCCCGGGACCACACTCAGGGCGTGACCGCGGCTCGGATGCCGCGTGGAACTGAGCTCATTAGCCAGCACAGCGTCGCCGTGACAACAGTCCTCTCAGCAATTTCCTTCCCTGCCCAACGCCAGCAACAAATGTCCTCCTGTAAAGAGGAAGAGAGTCCACACCTCGCCGCCCGGTAGCTGTTGTCAGGACCAAACTACCGTGCACCTCTCAACGCCGACACTGCCGCCTGCGACCGAGTCAGCGCCCAACACCTCTGCTGGCGTCGGCGACTTCACACTCTTGCTGGAACTGGGTCAGCACTCAGCCCGCTTCCCCACAGGTACCAGCCCACCGGGAGCCCTCGGACAGCTAGCCCGTCACGTCTGCTCCGAGCCTGCTGCCCCACTTCCTCTCCTTTCTCCAGTGCGCGTGGCTTCGCAGCGCTCGGTACCTTCCTTTAAGCCAGTCCAAGTCCCTTGCAGAGCTGAGGAGACTGTAAGTAAATAAAAGTTAACAGATGAGACTACAGATTCTTCTCTTACAAGTGTAGGAACATTTGCAGAGCAAAGATGAAACAGCAGTGGGAAGCCCGTATGTACAAAACAGAATTTTCCCTACGAGAGCATTCTCTTTCTTTCCTGCTGTGTAAAAGACGACAACCTTAGCCCCCATGCCTGGAAGAACACAGAAGCCTTTACCGGGCTCAGGAAACTAGTTTGACACATTAATCAGAGCTTTACAAAGGGTGGACGTGCCCCTGCAGGAAGTACCTTCCATACACCCGCATGGGGCGCTGGGAGTCCTCGCTCACGGGCCTGAGACGCACAAGGGCTCTGAACTCTGGTGGCCAATTTCTTAAATCCTTAAGACCCACAGTGTGATAATACAGTCGTAAAAGCAGAGTATTTAAAATCTAAAATTGTTTGAAACATCTGGGCTTTATGGTTGTAAGGCAATGAAATCAAAAACCTTAGCGCTCTACTCTCAAAGCAAGTGAATTCCGTTCAGCCCAATAAATATTTTCTGCTCTTTGTTTCCTGGTTAAGGCACCGGGTTCGGGAGACCTAGAGACAAATAAAGCAGACCCCAACCTTGAAAGTCTCCGTTATTGGGCAAGGCACGCTTACCCAATCCCTTCACAGTGCCGAGCACAAGTAGCAACACAGTTATCAATCTGCTCATGTGTTTCCCCTCTGCCTCCTCCACAGGCCATCAGCTCGTTAGGGCCACGCGTACGCTGGGTACAGTGAGTTCAGTTTCTGTACAGAATATTTTCAAATAGTACTGTGATCCTATGTAATATTAATAGAAATAAATATTCTCCATGTATACAAACCGCACTTAGAAGATATAATGGAGAAGGTTCATTTCTAATGTCACCAACGATTCTGAAAAAGATAAAATATCTAGATATAAACCTAACTAGGAATGTGAAGGGAAAAATGATAGATTCCTGAAAGACGCAGGGGATCTGAATAAACAGAAAGAGACACCAAGTCTGTAAGCAGACTCCATCGTAAAAACGCCAATTCTCCCAAGTTAACTGATAAACTTAACAATCTCGACAAGAACAGTAAAGGAAGAAATTTGGCCCTAGAACTAGATAAGCTAATTCTAAAGTTCATATGGAAAAATAAACTGGTAATAATAACCAGGAAACCTCCAACACAGAAAAGCCTTATAAGCCAATAAATACAGCATAAACCTTCAATAACTAAAACAATGCGATATCGGGACATATGTCACAAACCAAAGGAGAGAAGACAAATCCCAGAAACAGATTCTAACGTACCTATTTAGTGCGTGGAAATTTAGTGCGTGATGAAGGTGGTGCCCAACTCCACGCGGCTGGGACATCGCCTCCTAGACGAGGTCACGTCGTAAGGCAAATGGGCTGGGACAACAGCCCACGGTTATGTCACCCAGAATAACTCATCTCAGCAGCTGGGAGCTGGGAGCTCCCCTGCTGGCCTGGAGGAGCTAGACTGGCTTTGGGGAGGGTCTTGAGTGAGGGGCGTGGGCGGGGCCTCGGGTGGGCGGAGCCTCAGGGTGGGCGGAGCCTCCACGCTCCAAGGTGAGGAAGGACTTCGAACAGCCATGCGCACCTGCCAGAGGACCTGCAGCCTCAGGGGAGCCGCGGGCCTGAGCGCAGCCTGAGACCTGGAGCAGAGGACCCACCGAGCCCCACGGGCCGCGGACCCCAGAGATGGCAGGTCACCACCGGCTACGCCGAGCCCCTGTGCTCCTGGGTCACAGCCACGAAAACCGCTGCTGCAACCACCACACAGGCGAAAAGACAAAAGCACGGGGCGTTCAGGGTGCTGGGCCTACCCGCAGACCCTCCCCCTGCTTCCCCTCCTCCCGCTCCTCGCGCACCCCTGTGGCAGGTCCACGCCATCACATTTTTACCTGCCGTTTGGCCCAACGACCTCACTCTGGGAAGTCTGCGCGACACTTGCAGACGTGTGAAGAAGTGACAGGTGCGCTGAAGTTCTTGTTAAAACAATGTCTCAAATAACAAATGGCAGTAACACACCAAGGGTCCCGTTTCAGGTGGGGGCTGGTGCGTTCCTTAGGGCCTTCTGCTTGCGGAATGTTGCATGCCCCTAAGACAGAGGAACGAGGAGGGCCCTGCACAGCAGGAAAATTCTCCCGGATGCGCTGTAGGTGGGAAAAAGCAAACCTCAGCACGGCGCACACGACGTGCCGCCTGGTGCAGGGAAACTAAGCATTTGCACGAGGAAGCATCACCTGGGATCGGTCACCTGGTGAGCAGGGAGAAGGAAGACGGGCACGGGGGGCATCACTGGGAGTCAAGCACGTGTTAAAAGTTTTTATCTTTGAAACATGTAAGCGTATTTCCTGTTGAACATCTATTTAATGTTTTGAATGTTGCTGAACGGATGCATGTGCAAAACACTGCATCGTAACGGCGTGTGTCCAAGATCCAAGATGCAGAGGTAAGGACGGGGGAGGAGGGAGGACAGCGTCTTCGGGGGGACCGGGATTCTGCCCAGCACGTGGAAAGATCACGAGTTCGGACAGACGCGTGAGCCCCAGCAGGACGCTGCGGACGGGGCTGAGGGGCACGGGCACGGCAGAGCAGCCAGAGGGCCGGGCTCTGGGTGCGCAGACCTGAGTCCTGAGGAAGGCGGGCTGAGGCCGCATCCGGGGATCCTCGGGGGAACGTGGGTTCACAGCAGCAACAGCCTCCGGCCTCACACCAACCCTTCTAACAGTGTTCTGGGGGGTGTGTCCAAGGGGACCTATCGGCTTCCTATGTGACAGGCTTGGCTTGAAACCACAGAAACTGATCCTCCATCAACCCTGGAGCCCAGGAGTCAGAACCAAAAGTCTGAAATCAAGGGGCTGCCAGGGCCTCACTCCCGGGGGGCTCCAGAGGAGGACCCTTCCTTGTCCCTTGCAGCGTCCGGTGGCTGCCAGCACCCTTGGGGGTGGCTGTGTCCACTCCAATCGCTGCCTCCACGTGCCCTCCCCTGTCCTGCCCGTGTGCCTGTCTCTTCTGTCTGCTATAAGGACACTGGGTGCAGGGTTCAGGGCACACCTGGGTAATCCTGGATGATCATGTGTCAACATCCTGATCACATCTGCAAAGACCCTTTCTGCAAACAAGGTCACCCTCACAGGGCCCAGGGGTCACAGGGACGGGGACATGATTCTTCTGGGGCCCCCATGGTCAATGCTCAGGACAGGAGACTACATACACAGCAGGGAACTGCCATCAACCAGGTAAGAGATGTTCCACTTGTGTTCAACTTTCACCAAAAATCTCAGGGCAAAGACCCCGCAGCCCCTCCAGCTTCCCAGCAATCCCCTTCACACCTTCCTTTCCCAGCTGCCTTGATTTCTATTCCAGTAGCTGGATGTACGTTTTCAGCAGCCCCTCACCCCTTCTAGCCTTTCCGTGCATTTGCACCTCAACCACTGTGCTGCATTTCCTGCTGTCCGGGCAACTCTGGCCCCGGATCTGGAGTGGCAGTCCTAGGGGCCTCCCTGGGAGAGGCGGCTCACGCCGACGGAGGTTCCACAGTGGGAGACAGGCCAGGCACGAGCACGTTTCCGGTCGTGTCTGGGCGGCAGGACACCACTGTCCACAAACCCGACACGAGGATTTCTGGACCACCTGGCAGCACACGGAAGCAGAAGGCAGAAGACCAAGGGAGGAAGCAGACCCTTGAACTTCACATCAGCGTCAAGAGGGGCTTTCAGAGGAGGCGAAAGGCGAGGGGTCCCAGCTGTCACGTCCTTCCCTCCAGAAAGGTCACTCCCTGTCAGCTTTGGGAGAAGAGCAACGCTTCAGAACGCACTCTGTCCCCTTCCCGCACCCGTCGCCAGAGCTCAGTGGCTGCCCCTCCATCTAATTGACCAAGGCCCCTGCGTGGCCCCTTACTCCCCAACCAGTCAGACGGCTCACCTGCTCGCAGCTCCAGCTCTGGCTCTAACCTCCCTGCACGAGGGAGCCTTCTGGGACGACGGAAAGTTCCGCATCCACCGTCCAAGGTGCGGTCCGCCGGCCACAGGCGGGCACGGCTGCCGGAACTTGGTCCGTGTGCGGGAGGAACTAATCGTAAACTTCCGTGGATGTTTAATCCATTAATTGGAAACAACCTAATGTGGCGAGCGGCCGCCACACCGGACAGCGCAACTCCCGACACCCAGTCACGGGAGCGGGCGCGGCTGCTGCAGGAGGAGTTGGGTCCAGCCCGGCATCACCGCAGGCTCGCTCCATGGGTGCACCTGCTCCCTGTTCCGGCAAGCCTGTCGGAGTCACAGCCCCGACTACACTCGGTGGAACGACAAGCCTGTCGGAGTCACAGCCACCAACTACACTCGGTGGAACGACAAGCCTGTCGGAGTCACAGCCACCAACTACACTCGGTGGAACGACAAGCCTGTCGGAGTCACAGCCACCAACTACACTCGGTGGAACGACAAGCCTGTCGGAGTCACAGCCCCGACTACACTTGGTGGAATGACGTCATTAGGTTTCCTTCTCCCCTCTTTCTTCAAGATGCAATGAGAACAGAGCCGGACACGCTGACTAGATCTTCTCAAAGAAATGACCGTGACTACGGGACTCCCTGAGAGCCACAGCCCACTCTCTAACTTTTGGGATAAACTCACCCTTTCTTCCTGGCCTCTCTTTCTGGACAAATCCCTGAAGACCTCCTCAGCCCCCAGATCTGTGCTGTTGTGTGATAAACCACGTCTGCTCACATCCACTGCCTTCACGTGTGAAGCTGCAAAAGTGTCTGACACGGTTGTCGGAGTCCCACCATCCGGGTGGGGCAGAACCGAGAATCCATGGACAGGGCGTGTGGGGGGCGTTTCGGTCTAGATTCGCTCTCTTCCAAGGGACCCCTAGGAAAACAGGAGACCATCATGTCCACGGGTGAGTTTCACCACCTCTACACCCACACCTTCCACGGAAACCGAACTCGCCGTAAGGAAGCCAGACCGCAACCGAGACCTTCACCGAAAGGCCCTGAACTCTGCATTCCTGAAGGAGGCCGAACACTTTATTCAGAGGGGAAGGGGAGCTTCCGACACCGAGACGCTGAAGAGGCAGAGGCGGTTGGGACGGGGCGGCCCCGCGTAGGGAGGGCTCACGCCCACTTCCTACCCGACTGCATGATGGAGCCCACGGCAGAGAAGGTGCCAGAAAACAGGATCAAACCTGCAAATACTACGTGAGTAACGGAGATAGCATGACAACAAATGAGGGCAGATCTGTGAACGATATTGAATGACACAGACAACATGGGAGTGAGACCCTCGGGGCTCCTCAGGGAGAGCAGCTCCGAAACTCCGTGTGTGTTGTGACCACTCGAGTCCAGACAGGCTCACGGGACTCGGGCAGACGGAGTACTGCCCACGGAGCCGTGTGGTGTCTGACGCGCCTTTATTCACGGGTGGGCGAGCCACACACGATGCAAGTGCGTGTCCCCCTGCAGGTCCCTGTGTGCCGCACTGCGTGTCGCACCTGTGCGCTGCATGTTCCCCAGCATGTAGCCCCTACCCCCTCACACGCCAAATGCGGACAAAGACAGCAGGGTGCCAGAGCACGCTGCATTGCGCAGCGAGACCCTGCGCCGGCGCACCCACCCCAGGCCACGGGGACCGTCCATCGGACCCAGTCCCTCGGCCGTGGGAACACTGCCGGTCGGGCCCGTTCTCCAGGTTACGGGAAGCTGCTTCCCTTGGCTGCCCGGACTCCTGGGTGCGGAAGCCAGACTGCCTCCACGTACCCTGCAGTGCGACAGCAGCACAAATCACGAGTGTCTTACCTGACTGTCCTGCTGTTCTTGTTGTTGTTGGTTTTCCCACCTTCTTAAGTAAAAGCCACCGGAGCAAAAATGATCGGACAGACCTCTCCTCGGTGGTGGTCAGCACCTGGCTTCGGTACTCACTTCTCTTCGGGGCCATCCCCTGGGAATGAGAAGATGGAGAGCAGAGGGAGCAGACCGGCTCCTGGGTTCACACTGAAAATAGGTGACTGACTGACTGGCTGGTAAATGATGGGTGTAGGAACATGTATTTCTGACACATAAACTGTTGACTTGTGCTTCTTAGGTTGGCCTTCAACTCCAGTGTGACGTGTGGTTTCACCTGCTTCCTCACAGGTGTGAGCAGCCTTCAAAACAGACTCCTGGACTCTGAAGGGACGTCAGTCACGGCCATGAGCCCTGAAGCCCATCCACATTGCTGTGACCCCGTCTCTGCTGTGTGACCTGAAAAAAATATTTAACCTGTTGATGTCTCGGTTTCCTCATCTGTAAAGGGAGGAAAACAATACCTCCGTCATAAGGGTACCGTGAAGATCAGACGGGTTCGTTGTCGTCTGACACAGAGAACGATACCTGGCATGCAGGAAGTGCTTGTAAATGCTGGTCGTCATCATCGCCACTGTCACCCTCATCCTCACCACCATCCTCATCTTCACCACCATCCTCATCACCTTCTTCACCACCATCCTCATCATCATCCTCATCACCATTCTCATCACCATCCTCACCACCATCCTCATCCTCACCACCATCCTCATCACCATCACCATCCTCATCACCATCCTCATCCTCACCACCATCCTCATCACCGTCCTCACCACCATCCTCATCACCATCCTCATCACCATCCTCATCACCTTCCTCACCACCATCCTCACCACCTTCCTCACCACCATCCTCACCACCTTCCTCACCACCATCCTCATCACCTTCCCCTTCACCACCCCCACCATCCTCATCCTCATCACCATCACCATCCTCACCACCATCCTTACCACCTTCCTCACCACCATCCTCATCACCTTCCTCACCACCATCCTCATCACTTTCCTCACCACCATCCTCACCACCTTCCTCACCACCATCCTCATCACCTTCCTCTTCACCACCCCCACCATCCTCATCCTCATCACCATCCTCATCACCTTCCTCACCACCATCTTCATCACCTTCCTCATCACCATCCTCACCATCCTCATCCTCAGCACCACCCCCATCACCACCACCATTTCACACACAGACACAGGCAGGGCATCACTAAGCACAAGGAGAACCCGCGTCCCTGGGCTTCCCGGCCTTCGCCCCACCCTGCGCGCTGCCCATCCTGGTCCACGCGTCACCACTCCGTTCCACGCTTCCTTCTCTCTGTGGCAGGAAGTCCTTGGCAGGCCCCTCATGTAAGGAGGTTGGAATCCCAAGCACTGCCGTCCCTAAGGTCAAGGCCGGCCCAAAAGTGGCTGACGAAACCAGTCATGCTCATGCCTCCACTGAAGGTCCCCGCACCTGGTGCGCCCCCCCATCTGCTGATAGCCCCCAAATTCCTTGTTAAGACGAGCAGCTTCCCTTGCGTAATAACACCAAACAACCAGGAATATTGGTTTAGTCATAAAACCATGCACTGACATTTTGTATGTTACTCAAACCAAAATGTCCCTTCCAATAAACAGGACCACAGATCAATACATGTGGAGAGCCGAGCAGGATGATGCGTGCCAAGGGAGCTGGAAGCAGGCCCCGGGGTCAGCACAGCTGCCCCAGGCCACGGAAGACTGCCCGAGAGACTGCTGTAAGGAAAGACTGACTTGGCTGCTTGCTCTACCGCTGTACCAAGAAGGAGCAGCAAATGTTCTTAGAAAACACAATTACCGAAGCCTTGCGGGTTGTCTTTCTCACGCTCTGCTTCAAAGTTTCCTCGATACATACATCCTGACTTCACCCATAAACAGTTCCCTCCTCCGCATCCCAGGGAAGGGACCCCACCTGACCTGCTTTGACGCTGTCTCTATTTCTCAGTCCCCCGTCGCCTTCCCTCGGGACCTGACCGATCTAGCCGCGCTGGTCACGGCAAAACGAAACGAGTGGCATAATGAACGAGAACGCGAGGGAATGGAGCACGGAGCAGGGTCGTCGGAGTGTGGTGAACGGGACACGCCGGGTGTTGGGGGCCCAGACCAGACTTCACTTTCATCACTGTTTGCCGGGAGCTGACAGGACCATTCCCGGGGCGGTTCAGCCCGGAACGGACCTGTGCTCTGCCCCGCGCCATTCCGTGAACAAAGACAAACGCAAGCAAAAGGCAAGCCCTGATCCTTCCACAGAACAGAAGGGCCCCTCGGACCCGAGTCTGACGGGGTCTGCAGCCCAGGAGAAAGGGTGATCCGGGGGCCCCGCCGGACAGCCCACAACACACCTGCGGTCACGGCGCCTGATCTCCCGGGCATGCGTGGGGGAAGGCTCTCGTACAGGTACGGTTTATACTTCAAACTTCACACAGCCTAAAAACAAAATAGAAAAGAAGCCCGCTACCACTTTGCCATCTACTTCCCTCTCTCCATCCCACACCTGGAGTGTAAAGGCTTCCCTGACTGCACACGCTTCACCGAAATCGCAGGCTCTTCCGCATTCCCATGCAGCATGTGCAGGCCACGCTGACGCATTTCATCAGGACTCACGCTGGCTCCAAGGGCAGCGACGCCAACACCTTCGACACGAAAGCCTGGCTGTCTAGGTTCTGAGCGTTCACTGCGTATCAGCAGGATGGGGGCTGCTACTTTCTCACATCAGCCCTAAGCTCCTTCCCCAAGCAGTGCACCTGGCCACCGCCACTCGGCCCCTGTCACCTGGCCACCGCCACTCGGCCCCTGTCACCTCAAAGCTTTCTCTCCTCCCCAGGACCCCGCTCCACCTGCCTCTGGCTTCCCTGCCGCTCCAGCAGGATTCAGAGCCCGGATCTGTTTGGGCCACGGTGTTAGTGGGAACGACTGATCTTGCCGTGTCCAGTAGCTTCCCCTTTCTTGACCTCGGCCCCCCAGCCCTGAGAATCAGGATGCCCAGCTGGGATTGGGAGTTTCTATCGCTGGCTGGAAACTCCCCTGGGAACGCCCGCCCACTAAATGCCTGGTGGGAACTGTTGCTTCTGCTTCGTCTCCGACACGCATAAGGGGGCATCCTGGGGCATCCGGGCGGCCGTTACAGAATGCCAGACCGGGCAGCTTCCAGACCACGGAGATTAGCTTCTCATGGTTCCGGAGGCTGGAGGTCTGAGGTCTGGGTGCCAGCGTGCTCCGGCCAGGGCCAGTGTCCTGGCCGCAGACTCCTCCCTGTGTCCTCACAAGGCAGGAGGAAGCGATTTCTCCTCATGCTCACCTACAAGGGCCCAGTCCTGTTCAGGCTCCATGCTCCCTGCTGAGGCACGTCCCAAAGGCCCCCCCTCCTGCCCCCATTCCCTGGGAGGGATTAGGGTTTCAACCTGGGACTTTTGAGAAAATGCAAACATCCGGGCCAGCAGCAGGGCACACACACGCAGGCGGGGCAAACGCAGGCTCATAGTTTTCATGTGGAAAGTAATGGAACTGTTAATAAATAACAACACAAGAGCAAACTTTGTGGCCCTGGCTGCTGTGGCTCAGTGGGTTGAGAGCCAGCCTGCGAACCAAAAGGTCACCGGTTCGATTCCCAGTCGGGGCACCTGCTTGGGTTGTGGGCCAGGTCCCCAGTAGTGGTGGGCACACAAGAGGCAACCACACATTGATGTTTCTTTCCCTCTCTTTCTCCCTCCCTTCCCCTCTCTTTAAGAATAAAGTCTTCTTAAAAATATATTTAAAAAAGAAAAAACTTTGTGCTTTGCACACTCTCAACTGTAGACTGCCTTTTGCCCACCCTGTATATGAGACGGCAACTTACCCTCCCCTAATCTCTGCCCTTCCAGCTGGAAGACAACCTGCTAGTTAACCGAGCACAGTCCACTCATCTCCCTGTCCATAGGAGGAGTGGCACCAGGCCAACACAGCATAGGATGCAGATAAAGACCGAGAGGAAGCTGTTATATTCGTAGAGCAAGTAACCTGAAGTCGAGGAACTTTCGGGTTGTACGATGTAGTTTTATTGGCCAAATTCTTTTACCTGCGCAGGGGCGAACTTCCTCAATGTGACCCAGATCACCTAGCCGCTCTGGGCCACCAAATGGAAGTCGCGCCTGGCTTACAGACTACAGGGTTTTTATAATAGCAGAGCAAGCAAACGTTTGCATGGAAGTAGGATGTGGCAGTTAGCTATTGGCTCAGGGGATTGGCGCCTCTATACCTTATTGGTTGTTTACAGACAAATACGGGCGGGAAGGCTTCCCGGGCTTACGCCTGGGATTTAAAATTTTCTATTTCCTCATATTGCTTGTTTTCCTCTATTTCTCAACCTTTCCATGGTCCTGACAGAAGCCAAGTGGCGTGACCTCGGAGCAGAGCACAGGGCCAGGCAGGTAGCAGACAGCCGATCAGAGGTGCTGGTCACCGACTGGTATTTTTGTTTAGCCAGGAGGAGCTGTCCTGGTCCAAGAGAATACCTAATAATAAATGCCCACCTGCATGGGAGACAGTAAGAGGTCTTTATGTTTGTGTTGTACCCATCCAGTTGCATGATAGGGATCGCTTAACTCCGATGAAATGCGCACTTGACTTTAAACATGTCTGCATGCCTGCATCACCTACGGGAAACACTGGGATAAAATGAGGTGGAGTCTCAGACGTGGACCATGAGTTAGTGTCGGCCTCCTAAATGCTGGGGTACAGTGTCCTTGGACAGGTGGGGGGAGTGAACACATCTTGCTTTCTCGTTGTTCTGCTGAGCTTCACGCACACAGGGACAGTAGATAATGCCAGCTTTGCCATAATCTCACAGTCAGTGGGGAAATGAGCCCCACGCGTGGGTGAAAGGCAACTAGATTTCTTCACAAGCCTAGTTTTCCTTCCTTTCAGCAACCAAAGGAAAGAACAAAGAAAGAACTAATGAACACACAAGACAAAATAAGGTCTTCAGGAGAAACAGCTCTTTACAAGGTGCTCAGAAAGAGCACAGTGTAAATACCTGTGTGCGTGCACGTGCGCACACATGGGCTACGCACGCACATTTCCACAAACATCAAGACTCATCACGCCTTCGGAAACCACGGACTCGGGTGGAAGCCAGCACGCACTGGCGTCGCCACAACAAAATCAATAATACTCGATGGTTTTCCCCGGACTCGGAGTCCATGTCTCCAGTGTCGCTGGTGTCAAGTAGAACCGTTGCACTTTCCGCCAAGAAGACCTGCTGGCGGTGGTACCAAGCTTTCGGAACTAAACAAGGACCCCTCCTCTGCGGAGCAGAGGCAGCCTCACCCCAGGACGGGGCGTGGCGGCTCTGAAGTGCGTGCAGAGGAGAACAGCGCAGCCGGAAAGGGACGAACCCGTCCAGGGCTGCAGACAGAGGTGGGCCTCTGGGCCTGTGAGTTAAACAGCAGCTCCCCCAACCCGGTAAATACAATTCGATCTGTTTTCTTAGACCCTCGACCTGCCTTGTGCTGTGTCTTCGCCTTTTCCGAGTTCCCCACTTACCCCCGGAAAGCAGTAAACAGGGGCAATTCACACTGTAACCCCATCCGGAGGGACCCAGTGAAGGACTGAGGACCCATGTCCCCCCCTTTCCCAGCCTTCAGATCCCGTTGACACTGTTTTCCACTCCAGGAAGGCGGAAGTGAAAAGGCAGCCAACGCCCTCCGGGGGGAACGGATGGTCCACGCACAGACACTGGGCCACCCCGGCCAGTCCGTCCTCACAACCGGAGAGGTTCGATCCAGGACAGACGTGCGCTCACTGCCCAGTGGGGTGTGGGCCATGAAGGGCCCGACGATACACGCAGGATGAGAGTTTCCCAGACGGCATGGACGGGCGGGGTCTGGACACAGAGTTGGAGGCCACAGCGACCCACGGAGGAAGCGGACAACAGGCCCCGTCCAGAACAGTTTCTAATGCCGGGTTTCTCCAGAAAAGCCGCCGAGCTGCCTCTACCAGCCCCACCCAGGACATGACAGGCAAACGTGGCCTCCCGAAGATCCCGGCTGATCGCACCCCCCAGAAACAACAGACGCACAAGCAAAGGGCGAGAAAACCAGCTGTCGCTACAAGTCTGAAGGCACCGCGCTAAATCACAAGTGAGCCCAATCTGCCAGGCGCCGAAAGGGCTCTAAGAGCAGGACGGTCCCACGTGCCCAGAGTTCGCAGCCCGGGGACACCGGCGAGGGCCAAGGTCTCGACTGGGTTCCAACTCATGTCTTCCAGCGAGCTCGCCCGTGAACCATCGTGAACTGTCGTAACTGAGCTGTCCGCAGACACAAGAACCTTTAAACGGCCTGGAAAGACGCTGCCGTCCGCTTTGCACAAACAAGAAAACCTGCAAGGAGAACCACGTGACTAGCCCGAGATCACACCGTCCTAAATAAGGGGCAGAGCCCCAGGTGGACTCACCTCTTCTCACCCCCCAACCCAAGCCCTTGTTTGGGGGCCGCCAGAAGCTGTCCAGGAGCGGAACCAAACTCATCCTCTGTTCAGCCGAGGTTCTCCGGAGGAGCAGAAACAGCAGGGAACACACGCACTCACGTTCACGCATGTTCGTATGTATCTGCGAGCAGAACGAGAAGCCAGCAGGCTCCCCCTCCGCAGGGCGCGGTCCAGCAGCCTCGCCGCGCTCCTCCGGCGGAAGCCCGTGCTGTGCCTGGAAGCAGACAGAGTTCCTCCCATTCTGGAACCTGGCTCTGCCCTGAAGGTCTTCATCTGATTGGCCAGGACCCCCATGCTGGGGCGGGTCCTCAGTCTCTGCCCTGAAGGTCTTCATCTGATTGGCCGGGACACCCACGCTGGGGCGGGTCCTCATGCTCTGCCCTGAAGGTCTTCATCTGATTGGCCGGGACCCCCACGGTGGGGCGGGTCACCTGCTTCACTGACAGCCAGTTGACTATGAAAGGCCGCCACGCCTAAGAAGTCCCTGCAGAGCCGCAGGACAGCCAGCCTTTGCCCAGATGCCCGGGCCCAGGGTGACCCATGCAAGTGGCCACCACACCACCGTTTCCAGAGGACGTGGAAACCTCTCTTTCAGGAAGGTTCCAGCACGCCCATCTGCGCGCTCCCTAGAACCCAGCAAAAGTGAGAGCACGTGAGATAAAACGACTCATCGGCATGTCTCCCTCATCCACCGGATGCTTTGGCGACCCTGGGAGCGCAGGTCACCGCAGCGGCGCGATCCCTGGGCTTCCGCGACCCGAGAAGCAAGGCCACTGCTCTGACCCAAGACCCGGGAAGCGCTCCTTCGCGGGCCGAGTTCCAACCGCAGTCGTGGAAATTGTCACTAACGCCACGGAACATGTGGGGGATGGGCTGCCCCCCTTGGAACCACGTGGGACGTTGCGGGCAGGCAGATGCCCACGCCCGACCCCAGGGCTTCAGGTCGGAATCTCTGATGGTGGGGCCACCCTGCGCCTCCCCAAGCGCCCTGACAACGCTGACACGCAGCCGCGGGTCGGAACCGCTGAGAGGCAGGTGAGAGCAGCGAGCTCGCCAGGGAGACTCGGGCTCCGCGCGGGCCTCTTCCGGGGACACCCGGCAACAGCCAAGCAGCGGTCAGGAGGAGGAGTAAGACCAGACCTCCAGGCTTCGGCAAAGGCTTCGGCAAAAATAAAGGCATCGGTTCCTATGTTTCCTCACCGACGGAGCCCGGGGGCCCAGTGCAAACGACTTTGGGATCCGGGGGACAGAGGCCCGCCAGGCGGAACACGGTCTCCGTGGCTGTCAGTGGAGGAGAACCGCCCGCTGTGGTCCGCAGTCAGGTGCCCTGAGCGTGGGGGCTCTCACTCTCGGAGGGTCGAAGGACAGCGGGGCAATGCAGTGTCCCCTGAGAAGCCAGCATCTCCAATCTGGAGGGAACTGCTCTCCATAGGAATCCGGCTCCTGGGACACGTGCTGCGCGTCCATTCCCCCAGCTTTGCACTTCCCGTACACCGCTGGCCAGCTAACCCTCCTCTTGGCTCAGATCCTTGGGGGGTGGGGGGATGGGTGAGGGGGAGAACGTCTGGGTAACCCCTGATCTGGCTGCGCTTCGTGATAGCAACAAAACAAGTGCATATCTAAAAAAATCAAACGACTAACACGTTCCCTAATTGAGGGGATTATTATACAGGGTTATTTAAAACAGCCAACGCACGGGGAGGGTACAGGCAAAAGGGAGCCCTAGGGCACTGTTGGTGGGAAGGCACACAGGTGCAGACACTGCAGGAAACAGTGTGGAGGGTCCTCAAAAAAAAACTGAGTGAGAAGCGTTGCGTGATCCAGCACGCCCTCTTCTGGGTGCTCATCCAAAGGAACCGAAATCGCGATCTTGCAGAGACGCCTGCCCCCCACCCCACGTTCAATGCAGCGCGCAGACAAGAGCCACAGCACAGAACAAGCGGAGCACCCGTCAGCCGGGGGGGGGGGGGGGGGGACAGAAGATGCGGTGTGCACGGGCGGTGGGCCACCACCCAGGTGGGACAAGAGAGGGGAGCCTGCTGTTTGCAGTGAGCTGGGTAAAGCTTGAGGGCATGTGCTGAGTGAAACGTCAGAGAAAGACAAGCGTATGTTGTCACTCGCACGTGGAATCTAAAAACGGTCAAACTCAGAGAAACAGAGACCGAGCGGTGGTTACAGGGGTCGGGGAGGGCAAAGGGGGAGACGCTGATCAGAGGGTCCGGACTTCCAGCTGTAAGATCCACACGTCTGGGAGCCTGGGAGTCTAACGTAGTGGTGAGTGGAGCTAACAATGCCCACCACGTGTTCGAATGTTGCTAAGTGCTCTCACCGCAGAAGAAACAGTAACTATGTAACTATGGCACTGGATGGTGATCGTTCTGCAACTTGTAAATGCAACAGTCAACAGGCTGCACACCTTAGACTTTCACAAGGTTTCACGTCAGTTACATCTCCCTGAAGCTGGGGGGAAATAAATAAGTAAAGAAATGAATAGTGAACACCAGTGTGCATTTTAAGCACACCATGTAGAAGAATTCATTTTACACACGGCTTCTTGGGAAAGTGCCTATTTTTTATTTTTTGGTTGTCTCTCACACACCCTCCCATCAGGGACCTGGCCCACAACCCAGGTGTGTGCCCTGACCAGGAATCGAACTGGTGACCTTTTGCTTTACAGAACGATGCCCAACCCACTGAGCCACACCTGCCAGGTGGGAAAGTGTGTATTGAACTAACAGAAATAAATTGGTAGGTCTTTTCCAAAAGACCGTCATGTAAATATTTAGGTATTATGCATATTAATTTACTCAGTTTTAAATCAATGAACAAGTTATCCTCGTGTTCAGGGTGCTTCCGTGTAAAATGCAATGGTCTGGAAGGGAAAGGAATGGGGTTGCTAGTCACGGCCCCTCCACTCGGTAACACGTTCAGAAGCCCGAGGCCTCGTCCCTCTCTGCACGCTGGGTGTGCCCACGCCCAATCTGCAGGCCGAGCCAGACTTCTGGGTCAACGCAACAAATTTAGGCTGGAACACAGAACTTCCCACCGCTGGTATCCGAGCAAGTGAGCAAACAAGGGAAAAGCCTCAGGTGAGGGACGCGCTCTGTTCGCACGGATGGAACTCTGCAGAGGGACCCGGAGTGGAGGGAGGGCACCGCGTCCTCCAGCCAGCGCCCTCCTCCTGCCCCACCGCCGCCCAAAGGGGTGACAGGCAGTCCATGTAGCCTGGGGCTTTGATCAGCGCCCCCACCCGCCCAGCAGCAGACTGAGTGGGCGTCTTCATCTTTTCCTCTGCTCACAGAGCAGCCATGGCATGGTCACCGGGGTGTGCCGGGGAAACGGGGGCAGCAGCCAGTGTGGGCGACTCTGTCGGGTGAAAACCAAGGCCCCAAATCTACAGCCTGACTTGAAGAACAAGCTGAGGCTGCAGGGTACCTCCTCCCACGGAAATCGACAGGCGCCTTGCTGGGCCTACTCAACGTGCGTGTTTAGCACAGTCTTGGAGGCAGGACAGACCCTCCACTGACCTCGCCTCCTCTCTGTTTTCTCCTTCCTCTACTCAAAAATGGATGGAAGACAAAAAATAATAACTTGGCTTTCAAGGTGTAGCTTGGAGGGGAAAATGAAGTCTTCTCCCAAATGACAAGGAGAAGGTTAAGAAGTCACCGGCTCTATATTGGATCAAATACAAAGGCAGCTCAGGCTCGAGGAAAAGAAACAGCCCAGCAACCCTGCAAACCTGTGGGCATGAAAAGGTGGGCGTGCAGCAGGAGCAGAATTACAGGGGGATGGAGGACAAGCCTGGAGGGAAAAACCACTTAAGGAACAGAGGGTGAGTCCTCTACGCTCTGCGTGGCGCTGCAGACGCAGCGGGACGGTGAACAGCGAGAACGAGACGAACAAGGCTTGCACAGCTAGGACGGCACACTGGGGCTCGCACCAACATCGCCACTGAACCACAAACACGGATCCAAACCAGCACGCAGCAGCATCCAACCAGGCCGGGTGGGGGAGGCGGGAGAGGGTCCACGGGGCGGAGCGCATGGCCATGAAAGGAGACTGGCCCCGGGGCGGTGAGCTCCCAGCGCAACGGAGAGGTGGTGCGTTCCAGGACCGTGTACTCGAAACTCACGGACTCTTATTAACCAACGCCACCCAAGCAAACTTAACACAAGAGTAAATACATAAATACTTTCAATGCTTTTACCAAAAAAACAATGGGAAGGAAAGTCGACTGAGCAATACTTCATACCAAATATGCCAGATATTTCCGTCACGCGCTCTCTCACCGGAATCTGTAAGGACGGCAACAACAGTTCCGCCTGAACGTTGAAAACAGGCATGGAAATCCGTTCACTCCCAGTGGGCGCTGGGATGCCAGACCCGCGCCGCTGAGCCGGAGAGCACTTCTGGTGACAGCGCCCACAGCCGGTGACCATGTGGCCGCACACACCGGGCTTCCCTGCGCCGTCTGGGACGGCGCTGCTGCCTGCCGCCCGCGGGCGCGGGGGACGTGCTGGCGACGCTGCAGAATGAGCGCCAAGGGACCCAAAACGCTGCCTTCCGTTTTCACCACTCCCCAGAGACACTGAACGAAGCGAGCGTAAACTTCGAGTTCCAGTTCGAGTCCGAGGGCGGAGGGGCTCTGTGCCGGAGACCGACCCCCTCGCAGCCTGACGGATGCCCTCCTCCTCCGCCGAAGGAGCCGCGCCAAAGCTGGTTTCCGGGCGGTCAGGTACGATGACGGCGCCTCCACGTGCCTCGCACTTCCTAAGACTTAAAACCGATTTCACCACCTGTGTTTCCTCTCCCCTCCCTGCTGCCCCCCACGAAACACACCCATGACCATGCGCACACACACACGTGCACCAATGCACACGTGCAAACACACACCCATGTGCTGGGTTGGCCAAAAAGTTTGTTTAGTTTTTTTCTGTAAAATACAAGTCACATTTCTCATTTCCACCACTAACATTATTGATTTGGATATCTTGAGTATATTGGCTGCCTCCCACGTGGCCGAAGGTTGACGGTTCTCTATGTCTCAATTTGATAGCTGTCGGCTTCAACTCGTCTGCCCGACCGTGGAGCATCGTCCAGCGAGAAATCTCCTGCGTGAAACTCCGCCAACCACTTCTGACACCCTCAATCGGTCACAGCCCGTCCTCCACACACTGCGTAAGTCCCTTTTTGCATTTTTACCTTTCTTGAAATAATAAAGCATAATATGCCAAAAATGTTGCATATTTTCTTCCATCTTCAACATTAAAATGGCTGCACAAAAATTCACCAATTCTGATGTTTTTTTAATGCAGGCTGATATGACAGCTGTCACAATACAATCTAACAAAATTGTTTCGAGTGAAGTTAAAGACAACTAAGTGCTACTAGAGCCCTCTTACGGGGGAAAAAAAAAACAAACTTTTTAGCCCGCCCAATACGTGACAATTTAAGGATCTAATTTAATGAAACAATGCTCAGCACCACCGAGAACTGAGGGGAGATGGCCGGTCACTCCGCAACGTGGCCAAAGCTATTAAAGGAGTTGGGAGTTCTCCAGCCGCGGACCCACCACTGTGGGAAGGCAGCATCCCAGACGGAACCAGGAGCAGCCCAAACCAGCACCAGCCCACCACTGGGGACGAGCAGAGTCCTCCCTGCACCCGGACTCCATCCCGGGGCCCGTTCCCTGCAAACCACTTCCCGCTGAGCGAGCCTCGCTGCTGCTCCGGGCTGTTTCATTCAGCCAGTCGGTCTCAGTTGCAGCTGGTTTGCACCTGTAGCTAATTTGCTCCCACTAACCTGAAGGTGAGCTCTCTAGAGGAAAACCAGATCCATTGTAGAGAAAAAATATGTATTTTCCTCTGCACATCCTGGTTGTAGAACGAGTTAAAATTTGCAGATTGCATGTGACAACGCTTTTAAAATACTAAGACAAACTACTAATTTCAGGTACTTTTAGACTTACTCATACTGCCAATACCTGTTCATGTTTTTTCCTTGAAATGGCAACAAAGGCTAGATATTCAGAGAGGCCCTAACGCACGGTCCTCCAAGTTCATGGGACCAGGTGTCTCACGGCACAGACCTCTGTTCCGAGGGCCCCCGCCTCTCCGCCGCTCCCGGGGCCCTTACAGAACACCTCTGGCCCCCCTTGTGAACCCCAGCCCACGTCTTCCGGCCTCTGTGCGCTCCTGTGTCCTAACTGCTCCCTTGTCCCTTCATCCTGTTACAGTTCCAGGTCCCACAAACCGATGGAACGATTTCCAGCGACCAAATTCACTCTTTCTAATATTTCTAGGGGGGAAAAAATCTCACCTTCAGAAACAACCAACCTCAAAGCCATTCATTTCATTGTTCAGGCCTTTCACAATTAAATGGCCTTTTCGTGTTATTCGTGAATCTGGACGGGTTCCTCCTCATAATCCAGACCTTCAGCTTTTTAAGTGAAGGACGCAGTTCCAGGTGGCGTGTGCGATGCTGGGGTGGGGGAGGGGACTCCGCACTGGAATGGTTCTTCCTTACAAAGAGGTTTAGCGCCGGCCCCAGCTTTCACTCAGACTGCAGAGCTAAAGAAATGGGTTCCTGTTCTTTCAGGCGGGACGGATTCTCAGTGATTACCCCAAGGGCCAAACTGTCATAAAAAAGTGGATTTAGGCACTAATGGATTTCTGTCTCATAAAATCACGCATTTATGCAAATCAGTACTGGGAAAGCATTTTATGGGGGTGCATTACTTCTCAAAACTTTCTTGTTTCAACCATTCTAAAAATAACCTGTGCCCATTACGGAAAATAACAGGAAAAAAGTGGACAAAAAAATAATCAGCCTACTCCCAGCTATACAAAACAATGTTAATGTTGACATTGGGTGAGTTAATTTTCTTTTTTTGTTTATCTAAATAGAAGTTGGGGGTTATCATTTTTCCTTTTTGGTTTTGCATAACTGTGTTTACTCCGTGTATGGGACTTTATAAGCGTACACTTATATTTCTGTAAATATTTACCTCGCTTTACTAGGGCACGAACACTTCTCCTATTTTAAGTTTTTACAAAGCACATGAAAACAGCTGCATAACACCCACTGCGCGCTAAGACCTGACCTTTCCACCTACTTCGCCACGAGGTATGTTACATGGCTTCCAACGTCAGCTACTACACAAAGCGAGAGAAAAACATCTCCCAACAGAAAACTTTCCATTAGTTGGGCTTAGTTCCTTAGGGTTAATTCCCAGAGATGAAATTATCTGTTCAAAAGGAAGAAATGTTTGAAGGTGCGTGTTACCGACTTCTTTCCGGAAGATTTGCAACGGTTTGCGCCTGTCTTACAGCGAGTGGAGGGACCCACACCCGGACCCACGCCTTACCCGGCAGAACACGTGCTTGTGGGGAACAACCGTGTCAGCTCATCCGCTGTCTTTATGGCGATGGGGTGCACCCTGGCGCAAAGCAAAGCAGCTCCTGCGACTCACAAGTTTCCTGGGTTGAGAGGCTGAAACCAGCCCCATCTGTGCTGTGCCCGGAACACACCTTTGCCAACCTTAAACTCTCAAACTCAAAAGCACAGTTTCAAAGCCTTGCTCTAGCTTTTCAGTGGATTCTAACCGGTCAGCTGCCCTCACCGCATGTGGGCGGGGTCAGGGGAGCCCGGGGTGGGAGGAGCTTGCGGAGCAGGTTCCTGCTGGGTTCCTTTTGAGGTGCAACACAGGTGAAACCAACTGCGTAACAGCATTATTTGAAGATGGGTTTTGGTCTTCCCGATACCAGATCTAATTTATAAGGAGAAAATACTCTGACAACCACAGAGGATGGGCCCAATTTTTTTTTTTTTAATTTCTGAGGACACATCATAGATAAACTAGGAAACAGGTGTATTGGTACGTGTTTGAGCTGCTGCGCTCGGCTGTCACTGGAAAACAGCTGTAAGGACGAAGCGCCACAGAGGGAAGCCAGTCCGACCAGGGGAGGGGCGCGGGGAACGCAGACTCGGGAAGGAGGCGCTCGCCAGGGCCCGGGAGAGGCTGTGCGGCGGGACTGGCACCACAGCCCTCCTGTCTCACATTCCCACTCGACACCCACGGGCCGAGCACACCCTGGTGAGCACCCTCCTAACCGAGGGCACATCTGTGGAGGATCTGCAGGGGAGTGGCTAAAACCCACTCCAACAGCCTGCGACAGACACTCCCTGTCAGAAGAGACAGCACAGAGGAGGCAGGAAGAGCACCTGAGCAGGACACTCTCCCATTATTCGAGCTTAGTGCCTGCGGATTAGTCCCCAAGCCCGGAAGTGTCAGCTCAAAGGGAAGAAGCGTCTGAAAGGTGAACCTCGTGGGGAGAATGAAGGCCCTGCAGGCACCTTTCCCACGCAGCGCAGCGAGGGGTCAGCACGGGGAAGAGGACGTGGCTTAACCGCACAACAGGTGTCCCTTCAACTCGGAGGAAGCCTAGAGGTGTGAGGCCTGTGGCACCTGCCAGGAGGCAGAGCCGAAGGACAGCATCTCACTGGTGGCAAGCAGCCTGCGGGTCCCGAGCTGGGGGACCAACGCACCTGAAGAAGTAGGGGACCAGCCACCGCCCCCAGGACAGAGAGCAGCCAGCTGGGGGGGGAGGGGTCTGGCCTTGCTGGGAAAGGGGGATGGCAGGTCCTGGGGGTCTCCAAAAAAGCCATAAGCATGCCCCACAAGACAACGGGTCAGCTGTGGACATGTGCCACCCCACCCCCACCCCGTGAAGTGACACCCACTTTGTCACTGGCCGTCAGCTCTGGAGAAGCCACAGTGGGTGTGGGGCAGTCAGCGCAGGAGGGGGAGCAGCCGGCAGGGTGGCTGCATCCCGGCGGCAGGTCCCACTGGTGCAGGCCACACTGGGACGGGGGTCTTCCTGAGTGAGACTCAGGGGGCGTGCTTTTCACACACCACTATATTTACTGTGTCTCCAAAGCGGAAGAGCGATCACGGCTGACACACACACAGTACCTACTGCTCATCCTCCGCTGTGAGGCCTTTACGCATAAGGGCCCTTTGACCTTCAGGACGGAACACTGTGAAACAGGCACTACTCACTTTCCCGCTTCACAGAGCCATGGGACCGTCAAGGGGCCCGCAGTCACGCTGCTAAGGTGACTGTGGTCTTTGCCCAGGTTCAAGCCTGGAAAGCTCATTCCATAGGCCAGAAGCTTTTGTCCCGTCAGATTCCCAACAGGGATCGAACTCCACGGGCAGGCAACCGTCACTGACCGAGTCCCCCACGAGCCGACCCGCTGGGAGGCGGCTGCCGTCCATCCGTGGGGCCGATCACCCCAAAGGGAACACAGAGCTGTGAGCTCCCTGGCACGCAGGCCCTGCGAGGACCCTGCCTGAGGTCACCGGGACCCTTCTACAGTTTCAGATCCTTTCTCTGCGACGTGTCACTGCATCACCCCGGTATGTCCTCCCATGGTCCTCAGCAGAGCAGAGACTAACAGCAGGAGGGAGTTGCTGGGCGGGGAGCCCTGGGGGACACACGGGCCCAGGAGGGTCCTGGGCAGAAGAGTCATCGGACTAGAAGCGGCCTGAGCCCCCCAGGATCCGGGCTGGGAAGCTGACGTCTGAGGTCCAGCGTCCGTGTCGCGCCAGCGGGCTCTGCTCAGCGGCGCAGAGCGGCCTCGGGCCTCTCGCCACCCTGTGCGTGGGCCGAGGAGCGCTTTCTCCGTTCTTTGGTGGCATTTGGAGCCTCCAAACCTAATTCTCAGTCATGGGCTGGCGTGGAATCGTAAGCCCCGTTAAAATGCATTAATCATCTCAGGAAAGACCAAAAGCTGCCCTTCCGCGCGACACCATACGTACGATGAGGACCCGACCATCACAGCTCTGGGCCCCCTCTCACCCGAGCTTCGCGTCTTCTTCCCGCGTGTCTTCCCGCGGACGGGAACCTCTCTCTCCAGGGCGCTGCGTAGGCCTCCACCGTCGGTGCCCACCTCCTGGCGCTGGCCTGGCCCTCGCTGCTCCCGCTGAGGCCCTCCCCTGGGCTGGCGGAGGCTGCAGACGGGGCCTGTGGCCTCCCGAAGCACAGAGGCCGCTCCCGGGGCCAGGCCGCGAAGAGCCGGCGCAGGTGGCTCACAGAGGGCAGGACCCACACAGCCGGCCACACCAGGGCCCGAGTGGCTGGGAGGATTTGCCTCAAAATCAGGACGCACTCCGACCCCTCTCCGTCTGCCTGTCTCTGTCTCTCTGTCTCTCCCTGCAAACCCCTGAGCGAGGGGATTGAAGACAAAGGCACGCGAGAACGGCTTCCGATGGCAAAGGGAGGGACAACCCGCCCGGCTGCGTCCTGACCAGGTCACTGCGTGGCGAGTGAGAGTGAAGGGCCCGGTCAGAGGCAACAGCATCCGCGGGTGACAGGCAGGAAACGCCCCTATTGGGTCTCCGGGGGCATGAGGGTGGAAGATGGCCGGCTGCTGACACCCGTGTTTCAGAGGAGCACGCACAGCCCTGAGACCAGCTCTGGCTTTGAGGTAGCACTAAGGCCACATGAGCCCAAAGCGACCGCTGGCGGAAATGGAGTGAAGGGTGTGTGGGACCTCCCTTTACTCTGTGATGAAGTAATTATTTCAAAATAAAAAATTAAAGAATAGTTAATGCTTCTTTAACCTGGCTGGTGTGGCTCAGTGGATTGGGTGCAGGTCTGTAAACCAAAGGGTCGCCAGTTCAATTCCCAGTCGCCGCACAGGCCTGGGCTGCAGGCCAGGTCCCCAGTAGGGGGCGCATGAGAGGCGACCACACACTGATGTTGTTCTCCCGCTTTTTCCTTCCCTTCCCCCGTCTCTAAAGATAAATAAATAAAATCTTGGAAAAGAGAATGCTTGTTTGAAGCGGGACCGCTGATGCGCATTCAGAGAAGCCATGCGCACTCTCACACACGCCACTTCCAACGAGTGGCCGGAGGGGAACGGCTCCGCGCTGCCGGCTCCGCCTGGGGGCAGCACTTCCATGTCAGGTTTCTTTCTGCCTTTTCCGTACTTTCGACATTGAACACGTATTTTACAATCAGACCCCGAAACTCCGTCTCCTTGTGCTTCACGAGCAAGACAACCAGCCCTTCGAAAACGGTAAGTTGTACACGGTCTGCAAAAACCGGGAGAAAACTGCGGAAGCCAAAGCCTTCGCGGAGAGGATCCGAGGGACCCCCAAGTAAAAACCAAGCAGCGCCCCCTGACGGCCCCACGGGCGCAGGACACAGACTTGGAACCGACGCAGACCGCGAAGTTCCTACGTGGAGCGAGCAAACACCCTGCGCTTCGCACAGACGCACAGACGCACAGACGCGGCGCGGTCCGCTGACCTTGCAGCTGCTAAAGCAATGAGGGCGGTTGCGCTGGGGTTTGACCGTCTCCCCACCTCCCCCAGGCCCCCACCCACCGGAAAGGATGTCGCTCACCGCGCAAACCGCCCACCGCGGCCCCCCGCCCCGCCCCCACCCCGTGCGGAACCTGGAAACCAGCCGAGAGGTCGGGGTCTCTCCGACGTGCCCCGTGTTTGGTAATTGCTCCGAGTCTGTGCTCGCGGGCATCTCTGCGCCCACACGGGCGGTGACTTGTTCACGCTCTCTCTACATTTGCCCCTGGATGCGTTCTCCTGGGATAATCTGCACGGATGGACTTACTTCTGCTCAGTGTTTCTCAAGGAGACTGCATGCGCCTCCAGGATGGGCCGAATGGCAGGAGGCGCCGGGGTGAGGAGTTTCCCCGGCGGGTTATGAAAACGAAGAACAGCCTGTTCGTTGTTCAGGTGCAAAACCTCGCCGTCAAAAAGGCATTGAGTCCACATTGTCAACCAAGACTCCTGAATTGTTTCAAGCGGTGAAACCAATTCCAGCCGCACTGGAACTTTAAGAGAGGCTCACAATCAAAAGAAATAGCGTGGAGTTCAAACCCCAATAAATGTTTCCTTTCCTCCGTTTTTTTCACTTTGAATAACAGGAATGTGAAAGCAAAAAATACACACACAAATTAAAAAATACAAATAAAGAAAAACTCCCTTAAACCAACCAAGAGCGAGAAGGAAGCCCCGCCTGCCACCCTGTCAGAGGTGGAAGCAGATTCACGGAGGCCGGAGTCCTCCTCCCGGGCCAAGGGCCAACCCCGGGAAGGTCAAGTCCAGGCCCAGCCCTGGGCACAGCCGATCCGGTGGGGTTGCCGATCACGCCCAGTGCGGAGACGCCCGGGCTTGGTCTGTCCGGGCCACGGCGGCACCCTCCACTCCAGGGCTCAGCTAAATCTCGTGGATTCTTCCAAATATCCGACTCATGCCCGCCCCTTCCCCCCACTCCTCCCTGCTCCACATCCTTCCCGAATCCCTGCTGACATCCTGAGGAAGAGAGACAAGGGGTCCCCGCCTCTGTGGGGGTTCACTACCGGGACCAGCCATCCTCACCCCGATGCCAGTGCTGACCCCACCTGCCGGGACCACCCCCTAGGCTCAGGGCCCTGAGTGACACTCTGCTGAGAAGTTTCAGGTATGGCCTGGTCGGGTTCCTGTCCCAGCAACAACCTGCAGGAACAAGCACTGTGTCCACTTTAGGGAAGAAGACATCAGGGGGCAGAGCAGCTGTGTAACCAGCCCACGACCCAGAGCTGGGGAGTGTCGGTGTTGGATTGTGAGCACGTCACTCACCGAGCGTCACCCCACACAGCCTGGCTGGCTTCACCCCGACGACACAGCCGTGCAGGTGGCACGTCCCTGTTTTCGAAGCCGTCCTAACAATCCACCGGCACAGTGGCCACAGGACCTGCCTCAGCAGCCCCTGCTCGCTGCTGACATTCACGACCAGGCCCAAAACACGTGAGGACGGGACACAAGTGGGTGTTCACGGCAGCCGCGCTGCAGTGCAGCGTCAGCCACCCACAGAGCCCCCCACGTCCCCGTCGTTTCTCCTCCTTCCTCGGGTTCCAGTTACGGGAGATGCTGAAAACACCCTGCAGTAACCTGACAACAAGCCTCCGGGGACTAGAAACTCTCAGTTTGCAAACTCGGAGCACAGGGACAGCATCTCGCTGAGCTTTGTAACGTGAACACGTCAGTTTTCGATGACACGAAGGGAACAATCATCAGACAACAATCCACACAGAGCCGAGAAAAGCTCACAGGCAGACGTGGCTTCCACCTCACAGCACCCCATGTCTGAGGTGGGGCTCCCCACCCGCCAGCCCTGAGACAAGGACCGGTGCACACAGTCTACTCGGAAATTAGTCCCCCCAAAGGGAAGCAAGGGGTGGGGAAGTGGGCCAGTCAGGTGTGCAGAGAGCTGGACGGCACCGGGCGGCGGGTGCCCTGGAGACTCGCTCCACATGGGGCCTCCGTGTCCCCTGCTGCCCCGGCTTCTTCAGGGTCTGGGTCCCCACTAAGCACAGGCCCATTGGCTTCCATCTGACAGTGCCCATGGGGCGAGATCACGCAGGCCTCGGGGCCAGTCCTGTGTCCTCGTCCGCACATTCGGACCTCGCGCAGGAACCGAGGGCTGCAGACGGAGCCGCGTCCAGGCCACTGGCAGCCGCAGACCAGGAACTGCTCGGGCCACACAGACACAGATGAGCGAAGCAGGCGTGAGAAAGTTTCTGGCATCGTAACTGACAAATCCTCCGAGAACAGGAGGAACCCTAAGACCAGGAGCACCCCCAGAGCCAACGCTGCCCATCAGCCCACCCAGGGAAGTAAGGGGGAACCTGACAACCAGGATCCACTGAATCTCCAGAGAGAAATGAAATCCCGGAATGGCCCCAGGCCTCCTGCAGCCCAAGTGCTCAGGCACTGAGATGGGAAAATCCCAGTCCAGTGGAAAAAGAGAAAGCTCAGCCTCACAGTAGGTCAGGGATTGTCTCAAAGTTCCAGGTCGATTCTTTCTCTGCTGCTAATAGTTACTCCCTCCCCTGCTCCCCGCCCCTGGCCTGAGCCTCAGGAGATAAGAGGAAAAAAAGGGACAAGGACTCTAATCACACAGAAAGTGTCAGGAAATGTATTTTGCCAATTAAGAATTACGTGCAGAAATGCAACCATAACAAAAGTTACACTGAAATATTTAACCCCAAAGTGAACACGTATCTTACGAATTCCAAAGTCAGAATCACCCTGAACTCACAAAATCTTCATTTCTTCTGGGAACCAAAGGAAAAGTCACTTCCGCCTCAGTTCTCTCGGCTTCCTTGTCCCAAGACACGGAGCGGGCCGTCTCTGGCCAGGGAAGGGCCCTTTCCTGCTGAATGGTTACAGGCTTCATGGCGTTTTCACCGAAGCTTCGGCATATGCGCTTTCCCACAATCCTCCTGGATCGCCCCCTCGGGGAGGAAACCACATACTAATTCCTATCAGGTGTCGCAAGGTGGCCCTCGGAAATCAGGGTGCTGCCTGGGGACACGGCTGCGGTGTCATGGGGTTTGCTGGTCCAGCCCCTGCCTCACCGATGTCTGTCTCCTTACATCTTAGTCCTCTTTGGTATTTAGTGAGTCAGAGAAGGAGAAGGAAAGGAGAGGAAGAAGGAGGAGGAGGAAGAAGGAGGAAGAGGAGGAGGAGGAAGACGACGACAATACAGGCCTTTCCAAATGACCCTGAATTTCTCAAACCCACGGTCCCCACCTACAGAGGGAAAGGGAAACCTATATAATAAATGATTCAGCGTGACCACCTCATCCCTGAAGAGGTGGGGCCCCATCGACCAGGCCCCCCAAGAGCCCCATGTGCCCAGAAACTGTCAGGAGGTTGCAGCATCCGCAGAGTCTCCTGGACTTTACATTTTCTGGCAATAAAAACTTAAACAGCCATAAATCTCCTTCTTCATCCATCAAGAAAACACATTCGTAGACTCTAGAACCCGGTCCGGAACTGAGACCGGCATTGTTCTCGCTGGTCCTTTTACCCGTTACTTTAAAATTGTTCCATCATTTCCAGGCAGGCGCGTGCCTGGATTCAAGCGTCTAATGAAGCGCTGATGGGCTTTACTTCTCAGACGCCTCGCGATGATGCGATGATGTTCCCTGTTCTCCGCAGGGTTGTTAACGGCGCGCTCTGCCCACGCACCTTCCGTGAGGCGGGGAGAGACTGCCAGAGCCTCTCGGGAGGGAGCGATGAGTTTGCAGCCAGACCGGACAGCGGGGTGCTTGCATAACCTCAGGGATGACGAGGGAGGCGTTTTGTGAAACAGATGCGGGAACTAGGCTCGAACGCCCTCCGTGACAACGGAGGAGATGAGGGCAGGTCGCCAAACGCGCACGCTCCCGCAGAGGCGCCGAGATGGATTCAGTCGTGGGGTAAACGGAAACTCGGAGGGGAAGCGAGCCTTGATGTCTGACGAGAGAATCGTGTGTGACGGAAGGAGGGCAGCTGAAGGGGGGGGGGGGTGACGAGGGCCCGGGGGCGGGAAGTCAGAGACCGTTTGCTCTAACCCCAGGACGTGTAAAGCAGCTACCGTCCGTCAGGGAGGGGTGCCAGGGCCTCTGGTGGCATCCGGGACTGGAGCTGAACCTTTTCTAATTCGAGTCACCGGTGCGTCCCCAGCCGGACCTCAGCGGGGACCTGCCGTCTCGTGTGCAGGCGGAAGCTGCCTCCGTCCTCCCTGGTCTCCAGCACCAGCCCTGCTCTTCACACCCCACCCCCGGGTCCTCGTTGCAGACAGACGGCATCCTGGGATGTTAGGAGAATGAGCACGGACAAGGCGACAGCCAAGATGCTCCCCGTGCAGCCTGTCCCCCGAGCGGCCGAGGACCCGCCCTCCTGGTGGTCGGCGAGTGTCTGTCCCGTGGCAGATGCAGGGCCCGGCCGAGGCCCCAGCTGTTCTGGCTCCGCTGTGTGGACCGTGAACGAGGGATGCGACATCTCCAAGGCTCAGTTTTTCTCATCAATAAACTCAGATTAGCAGTAACTGCACCACTTGAAATTGCTGAGCTTCTACCATTTTGGCCTAGAAAGATGGCAATTTCATGTGGTTCAAACGCATACCTACCACCCAAGGATGCCGTGTGGATTAAACGAATATACGTAAAGCACGGACTCTTTGCGGACACTTAACTGGTAGCTATTTTACGGCAGTAACGACAGGGTCGTCCTCACGCCCTAGCGAAGCCTGTCTTGAGACAGAAGGGGCTATGGAAGGACCGGAGCTCCGCACACTCGGCCCCCAGCCCCGGGGAGATGAGGGCAGGAAGCGTCCAGCGGCCCTGGGTGTGGCCGGGCAGCATGGTCACGCCACCCCTGAGTCTACAGCCCCCATTGGGTCTGGGGTTGCCACCTTCCGGCACCTGGATGACACCCAGGGAGGACAGGTGCGTCTCCCTCGGTTTGGCTGCCTGGGGATGGTGGGTGAAGTTACCTGGAGACATTTATTTACCGAAAACTTAAGCTTTCTGATAATTGGAATGAGCTGCGGAGGGGGTGGCGAGGGGGAGTTTAGGGGCCGACGGAAGGGACAGAGGTCTCTATCACTGCGGGAGTTGCATCATGGGCAAATCCGTCACATGAACTCGGTGACCTCTGAGGTTCTCTCCAACCCTAAAACAGTCCCGGCTGGCACCCTGGCTCTCAGGCTGGACCCGCCGGCTAAGCGTCCCGCAGGCCAGGATCGGAGGGGCGCTGCCCGCCGCGCCCCACCCCACGGTTCCTCCACCCGGTTAACTCGTCTCCTCGTCCAGCACACACCCGACGCCCCCACTTTGTTTCACACATTTTGATTTATCATCTGTCTGCTAAGACATGGGGAGAAAAGAGTCGGTTTAAAAAGCAGCAAGTCCAAGTTCAAACCTGAATCCAGATCTTTTCTCACGAAACTGTTATCAAATCAAGGTCAGTATTTTTATGTTTAAACTGGCTTTTCCAAGAACAGGTCACTGGAACTTATGTTGGTAACCGGGGAAGAGACTGTTGTCAGGGGAGACAAAGTTAAAAATCAGCAGTTGGCATGAGAAGGGACTCCGATCAGCTGATCCCCAGAATGGAGAGAAACGCGGCGTTGACACCACAGACGATATCTGAGCTGACTTCCAACAGATCAGAAGCCACATGGCGACAGCGTGCAGGGGCGTCGGGAGGCAGGAGGTTTGGGTGCCGCCAGGGGGTCCCGCAGCCGAGGTCGGAAAGACAAGCAGAGGCACATGGTGGAGACCCTGGGAGCCTTCAGCCCCGGAGGCGCCTGGATTTATTATGAGCCTAATGAGAAGCCACTGAAGGCTTTTAAGGAAAGTTTATGTTACGATCACTCTTGCTTCCAACGTGGGAGGTGGATTGTGGGGAAGCCGGTGTGGACTCGGGGAGGCCGTCCAAGTGGTGTGGACGTGGCCCACGGAGGAAGGGCCGCAGCCACGCTGTGGTGATGCAGGAAAGTGGGGCGTCAGGACATTTGGGGGCAGGATGAGGTGCAGGGACTGATGCGTTTGGAAAGAGGGGTGACGGGAGAGGGCACCTCAGGGCTGACCCAGGTCTCTCGAAGGACCCGCTGAGAATAACGGCACCACATGCTGATACAGGACTGATGGGGGCTCCTTCGTGGAGAGAGGAGAAGAGGGTCCAGGGTTTGAATGAGAGGCACGCTGGCTCGAGACGGGGGAAGCGCAGCCGCCGGAACAGAGCCCAGCGGGCGGAGCCAGGGCACCGTTGGAGGGCAGCAGCAGGGAGCAACCGAGAGAGGAGTTTCCGCAGCTGCCCAAGGTGGGGGCGGTGGGGGGGCGAGAACAGGACAGACGCGTGCGCATGGTGTGGGGACGGCACTGCGGTGGCCCTGAGACCCGTGGGGCAGGACAGAAGCCAGGTCGGAACGGATGAAGGAAAGGAGATTGTTAAAGACAATCAAACAGCACAGGTACAACTCGTGAGAGGTCGGGTTTTACGGGAAAAGGGGAAAACGAGTGAAACTGTCCGGGAGACTGGGAGCCACGGAAGGGCTCGCGCTGGAGCTCTCGGACGGGGTGGAGTGCCGGAGGGTGGTTACGGAGAGAAGGGGAGGCAGGAGAGGCCGGGGCCACCAGAGAAGTGTGTTTAAAGGTCCAAGAGCAGCACTGGATGCAGAGGACAAGGGGCTGGGATGGAGAAAGGGTCTCCGTTGTGACTCCGGGACAGGTGACACACACACACACCCCACGACCACCAACACACGCGCACACACGGGGCCCAGCAGCCGGGACCTCCCCCGTGCTCCCGACACCAGCCGCTGCAGCGGCACCTACGGAGGACCCAGCTCAGAACCAGGAGCCCCGGCGGCCTGGCTCTCGGCGGCCCCTCAGCTGACTGACTGCTCGCCCCTGAGGCCTGCTGGAGGGAGGGTCCGGTCCAGGGCCCCGGGCGGCTGCCCTGAGACCCAGCGGGAGACGGCCTCACTCAGCCGAGAGGAAAGGGGCGATCGGGAAAGCAAAGGTCCCAGCGTCGGCGTGAGTGACTTGCAGGCAGTGTGGGGCCGAGCAGGCCAGATGGTTTTGCAAATGTGTTAAATGACTGCCTTGGGTTCAGCGCACCTTCCAGGCTGAGTTTAATCTGAGACTGGTTTGCACAGAATCCGTTCGCCGAGCGTTAACTGGACACCTTTGATGTCGATGTCTTCAACACGCAGCAGCCGTGGGGATTGCGTAGGGCATCATGTATGTAGCAGACACATTAGGGCGGCCCGTCGGGGGCTCCCTGAACGACTTAGGGTTTTAAAATCATAGTGTGAGTGCCGTGTGCGTGTGTCTCTGCCGCAGTCCGTTTCGGAAGTGATTCCCGAGGTTAGAAACCATTACAGCGGGGCAACGGCACGCTCTCCTCCGCCTCCCTCTCTCTAGAACAAAAACTCAAAAAAAAAAAAAATGTACATGTTTAGGACAAATAAGAGGAACCGTGTCTAATGACTATGAATTTCTGCTCTGCATCTGAGTTCAAACGTGAGGTACATCGCCGACTTTGGGCTACACCTCCAATCGGTCCTTCTGTTCGCCGGGGCCCGCGGGGACGCCTGCCGATGGGATCCACCTGCCGATGGGATCTGCTTCTGTGCCAAGTCCCCCCGGGGAAAGAACCGCTGGAATGATTCTGCCATATGGAAACCTGGGTGACGCTTCTGTTTTCCCAGAATGCGCAGGCATTCTCATCACGAAAAGGCTCAAGGGGTTCCTCAATTAATACTGCGATTTTTATCAGGTTGTAAGATGCTGGGGCCAGCACTCCTGCTAAAAGGAACTACTTTTACCTTTTAAGCTGTTACCGTATTTCAAACTCTTGCCGCTTTATCTCCATTACGGTGAGACTGCTTTGTAAACGCAGAATGAAGTCACCGGGATGGCCCCCATCTGCGGCTGCCCCTGCGATTCCTTTTAATTAACAAACCTGGAGCCCAGCTGCGGCGGAAATAACGGCCGTCAGCTCCAAAAAAGTTTCCCGCTGGAAAGCTGCGAGGTTCAGCATTTTACAACGGGCTGTTTCGTTACAAATTTCTGTGGCGACAGAAAAAAGGAAAGAAGTGACGCCCGAGGAGGATCACAGCGCCCCGAAGGGAGCGCCCCGGCGCCACGTGACCTGACACATTCTCACGCCCCCACCCCCCACCCCCACCCCCCCGCCGCGGTGCCATCACTGTGAGCATCCAAACGGCCAGGACTGGGTGTGTCCCGCGGAAACGAATGAAGGTCAACCGGATGCCAAGGCCGGTCACTCGGCGCTTTCTGTGGGAAGGTGGGCTGCCCCCCCATCACATACCCGGAGTTGGGGGGCCCCCCCACTTGCCCGGAGTTGCGGGGGGGGGAGTGGAAAGGGGGCGGGGCGGGGGCTCAGGTGTGCGCTGGCTGCAGGTGTGGGCCTGGGCCTGGGGAGGCTCCCTGGCAGCGGGGCGACCCACGGGTGGGTGGGGCGCACGTTTGGCTTCCTCGGGTTGGTCCTCGGTGGAAAGCGGGGCCACCTGTCGCTCCAGTCCACTCGGGGCCGGCGGGGCCAGAGGCCGCGGCGTGCGGTCCGACCTCCTGCACGCCTGGCCCAGAGCCGGCGGGCTGCGGGGTGGTTCGCTGCCCCGGCGCAGGCGGGTCTCCTGGGCGGGCCGCTGCAGCGGTGGGTCCGAGTGGTCCGGGCGCCCTCTGCCTGTTTAGTTTCCGAATCAATTGTAACACCTCGCGCAGCTGAGACTTTGCTGGAACTCAGACCAGAACGGGGCGCGCATGGCTGCGGGGGTCGGGCCGGCCTCCCCAGGGGCCCTCGGGTAATTCCGCTGGGGCGAGGGCCTGCCTCACCCGAGCCACGCGCTGAGACTCAAGCTCTGATGATCATCCCGTGGCTGCTAACACCCCCGGACGGAGACCGGACCCCAAGGGCAGGTCCAAGGCTCCGGCGCAGGCACACTTTTCGGAACCGGGTGAACGAGAGCAGGGCCACAGGCTCTGGTGCCGACGAGGAAGACCTGTGCACCCCACCCGGAGGTGCTCAGAGGCAGGTGGCACAATCGCTCCGCACCCCAAGCAGCGCCGGCCTCACGGGTGGCTCCGTTCCCAGCTCCATCACGGCGCCCATGACGACTGGCTATTTATTAACTGCGCCTTTGAATGTCGCCCCCCCCCCAAAGGGAGAGCCGGGTGAGCCCTGACGTGTGCTTGCACCCACGAACCACCCGGCGTGGGCCTGCGCACGCGCTCGTGGCCCTGCGCCCCAGGGGCCGGACCTGTCTCCCACATCACCTGGGGTGGGGTGGCCTGGAGGATGCAACAGGTGGACACCGGGGGCTCTTCCCTGGGTGCGTGAGGCCGGGGAGGCCTGGGACCAACCACACACCTGTGTCACCTGGCAGGTGCAGGGGGACTGGCTGCCGCAGAGAGGGGAGGGCGAAGGGCACCTTCATCGAGACAGCGGGAGCGGGAGGGGGCTGCTTCTGAAGGAAGCCACCCAAAATTGAAGCAGATGGGGCAAGGACAGGACCCGCGGGAAGGACGTCTGGGGAAAGGCAGGGCCACCGGTCCAGGGCGGGGACACCGTGGGGTTCGAGACCCAGCCCCCGAGAGCCAGGCAGCCTGGCCTCCCAGGAAGGGCATTTTGAAGGCGGGCATTTTTGTAGTTCATTTATGAGGCAGAAAAGCTATTTCCAGCGTTTGGTTTGGGCCAGGACAAATCTGCGCTCCTCTGCTCAGGGGCCGCGAACCTCCCCCCCCCCAACCAGAGGAGGGGCCTGGGGGTCACTGAGCAGCTGGTGGAAACAGCTGGGGTCGGGCCAGGGCCAGGCGGGGACGGGGACCTGGGAGCCTTCAGGACCTGCTGCTGACAGCTTTAAAAACAGCCCCATCATTAACCGGGGGCGTGTGCTGACCCGGGAGGAGGCCGGGGTGAGCGCTCGAGGCCAGTCTCCTCCCGCGCCGTCCTCCCTTTCAGCTTTTATCACAGCGACAGCAGTGTCCCCGGCGAGGGAGACAGGACAAGGGCACACCGGGCGGCACTCCCCAGAGAAGCAGGCGATGGGATGCGGGGCCCGTGCGAGGAGATGGGCCGGGACCCACGCCTCCCCGGCCACGTGTCTGTGGGCGAGCAGGCACCGTGGGTGAGCCTCTGCACCGGGCAGAGGTGGCACAGGACACGCTGCAGAGGTGACCTGCAGGCAGTGGCAGCCCCCCAACTCACTCCCTTCTATGAAGGGGGGACCCCAGCTGATGACAGGGAGAGTCAAAGGAATTTGGGGAACGCTTCGTCCTGTCTCGGAAGGCTTACTGTGTGCAAGGAAGGTCCGCCAGGGCTGTTATTCGTGGTTCGGAAGCAGCTTCCTGGCGGCAACTCCAGGGGGCCGGCCTCGTGGGTCACAGGGCGGCAGGGGCAGGGCAGGGGGGTAGTGACAGCCACCAGCAAACTGCGCTGGCCGGTCTCCGTGGGCTGCCCAAGGGCACACACTCCAGGCACCGAGACAGCAGAGCTGCAATGTGCCTGCTCTGAGGGCCGCAAGGCCAAGGCCAAGGTGCAGCCAGAGTGGGTTCCTTCCGAAAAAGCCCCCGTTCCAGGCCTCTCCCTGGGCACTCGGTGGCTGCGGGCCCTCACACCCCCGTCACCACCCTCGTCTCACATAGGGTCCTCCCTGCGCGTGGGTCTGTCCCCAAACCTCCCTGTTTTATAAGGACACCAGCCGCGTGGGATCCGGGTGTTCCCCAGACCTCGTTGTAACTTGATGATCTTCACAAGGACCCTCAGAAGGCCACATTCTCGGCCGCCGGGGTTAGGTCCTCCACACGAGATTCTGAGGAAACCTGTGGACCTGGAGCAGGTGCTGCGTCTTCAGGGTTGAGCTGCATGCAGCAGTGACCGCCGGCCCCACGCGGACACCGGCACCTCCCGGGGCCTGCACAGGGATGAGCTTGAGTGTACAGTACACAGATTAAAAGAAATAACGTACATTACCTGTAACTTTTACACTGATTACCTGCTAAAAATGCTTTTTCACACACCAGGTTCAAAGCAGTGTGAAGACAGAGCTAAGACTAATTTCACCTCGTTTCACGTTCTCGGTGTGGCCGTGGGAACTCGAACGCACGGGCAATGTCATGCGCAACCGCAAGTGCACGGGGCCTCACGTGTCTACCGGACAGCACTGACCTCCAGCCCGGAGCTCCCCGCACCCCAGCTGCCCTCTCGGCCACGCTGTGCGAGGAACCTTGCCCCGAGTTCTCGGACAAGGACGACGGGACGAGGCACTGGAGTGGCAGCAGACGGCAGACCCCGCGCAGCCGACCCCCCATCCGAGTGTCAGCGGGGCCTCACCCAGCCGCGTTTGATGGACGTGGGTCCCACCTGCCTCGCTGTCATCCCTAAGAACTCGGTCTGGAGCCGGCCACCCGGTGCCACCGTGAGGGAGTAGCCTCTGCCCAAGGTGGCCCTGTTTCCTTGCGCTTCAGGTGAGGACACTGAGGCCGCGTAGCCAGCACAGCTTTCGTGGGCGGTTTTGCCGGATTGGGGGGGGGGTCCGAGTGAGACTCCACGCGCTTCCTGCACACGAGTCATGTGCCCACAGCGAAGGATGCCTCGGCAGGCGCGCTCTGCTCCACGAAATGCCCTGGCTACCAAGGCTCTGACCTTGTTTATGAAGGAAGCGGTCAGTTCGCTTGGTGAGGGCACCGACTCGCCCTGCAGCCTGGTCTCTCCTGACCAGCAGCTCTGACCGCAAGCTCAGCGTGTCCGGCCGCACCCCGGGTAGTGGTGTGCTGCCACCTACAGGTAGAAAGAAACTAGAAACACGCAGCAAGTTCTGACCAAGCCACAGCTCTTTGAGAAGTTTCAGACACGGAGGAAAACAGGACACTGCATTCCAAAGAACACGTCTATGACCTTCCCTCATGTTAACATCACTGTAAGACCCTGGCTGACTTACACGCAAAATAAAACCTGGATGAAGCAGTCCCCGTAACACCGGAGCTGCGAAGCCGCAACCCAATTATTCTCGGTGGGCAGAGGCCCGAAAACACTGGTGCTGGGCTGGCCAAAATGTCCGTGCGGGTATTTTCTCTGTAAAGTAAAAGACACGTTTTTCATCTTCACCAATAACTTTATTGATTTGGGTATTTTGGGTACGGTGGCTCTCTCCCACATGGTAGAGTATTGACGGTTCTCAATTACTGTCTTGATCTGATCGCTATCAACTGCTCTGCCCGACCGTGGAGCGCCCTCCAGCGAGGAGTCTCCAGCACGGAACTTCGCGAACCACTTCTGACACGTTCGATCAGTCACAGCACCTTCTCCACACATGGCACACACCTTTTTTTTTTTCCCCACTTCAGCTGCATTTTTACCTTTCTTGAAATAATAAAGCATAACATGCCAAAAATGTTGTATCTCTCCTTCCATCTTCAACATTAAAATGGCTGCACAAAAATTCACCGATTTTGGTTTTTTTAATGCACACTGATGTGACAGCTGTCACAACACAACCTAACGATTGTTTTGATGAAAACCAGGACAACTAAGCGCAACTAAAGCCTTCGTCTGGAATAAGGAAACAGAACGAACTTTCTGGCCGACCGGTACGTCGAACTCAGACGGTGCGACATTGGCAGCAACCACTTCCCAAAGCAGCCGCCGCGTCAGCACCCACCGTGGGGCCTCGCGTGCCCTTCAGTCCTTTCCACGCTCCAGGATGCGACCTCAGCTGCATTCAACGACACTGTGCTCGAGCTCCGTTGCAGGGCCCGGGCCCGCCCAGAGGCAGTGAGGGCCACGTGCGTCCGGCCCTCGCGCTGCTCCCTCCTGGTGGAGGGAGATGGGGGTGAACCAAAGGCAAAAGCCTGAGGATAGTGGGGGCCGTGGCGGCTCTTGTGCAGAGACAAGGCCAGGCCCCCTGCAGCCCGTCTCTCAGGCCCAGCACGGGGCAGCCCGGCCCTGCGTGGGACCGGGAGAGGTGTTCAGCCGCTCCTCCCGTGGTGACAGGTGGTGGGGGAATGGTCTCCTCAGTGGGGCGGCTGCCCTGTGCATCCCAGACGGGAGGGCAGGGTCCTGGATCCTGCCCCGCGACTCAGTCTCTGGAAACCGCCACGCTGAGTAACCAATGCAGGGTGGCGGGTCCCCTCCCCACTCTGAGCTGCAGGGCCCAGTCCAGGCCTCGTCAGACAGGGACTGTCCCAGGACAGAGGCGGCTCAGCCCGTGAGTCGGCACAGCCCGGGACTGGGGCCCCGCCTCTCCATTCAAAGCCTGGGCCTAGCGAGTCCGGCCAAGGTCGAGTCCCGGTCTCCTTAAACCCCTCGTGCTGGGGAGGCTGCTTTTCGGGCACGAGAACCAGCTCATCAGAGTCCCTCAGAGACCACAGTCACGACCAGTTACTGACCGATGGAGGGAGGTCGGTGAACTGTCACAAGATGGCAAGAAGGGAGTGGAATGTACAACTCCATTGGGTCAGAAGCAGTTTTAAGGAATTTTATTTAACTGATGATTCATCGCCACCATCTAACAGTTGTCGTTTTGCTACGTTTGGATGGGCACACGAGGGGGAAAATATAAATTAAATACTATGAATGCTTACTTTTAATGAACCATGATCTTAATACGACACGGATATATAAATTTAGTGGTTTTATTGCATTGTTAGAAAATTATATTAAGAAAGATACAAAAAAATCAACAGATGTTTATTTACAATAAGTATGCCATGACGGCTTTAAATTTTCATTTACCTGACAGGTTTCAAAGAATAGTTTATTACATGCCTAATAAACACTTAAAATATTTACAAATTCAAAATAGATGTTCTGTAACTGAAAAAAGTTCACCTGAGACTTTATTATAACATTGCCGTTGCTTGATTTTCTCCCCAAGGTGTCAGTGTGGCTGAGCGTCCGCCGGCGGCCCGCCCGCCCGCCCGCCCGCCGAACACCCTCACCTCCTTACCCCGAGCTGGCTGAACGCGAACCGGCCACCATGTAAACTGTGTTACGGCTGCTACAAACGGGCAACGGGCTTTACGCCCACGTCTGGCCGCACGCGACAAGCTGAGCGCAAGCCAGCCGCTGCGGGCGAACGGAGGCGGCACGGGCAGGTCGGGCCGGGCCCGGCGGCGCCGCGAAGCCGGGAAGCATCGAGAAGGCCGGCTCCCACGGGGGTGATGCCCTGCGCAGGGCGGCGTGCCGACCGGAAACAGGCCTTCCGGAACTCCGCGTGAAGGAAGGAGGCACACTGCGTGCGCACGGTCCCGTCGCCTGTCCTCCGCACCCTCAGAAAAGTCAACTCAAACCAACCCTGACGACCAAACCTTGCCCGGAAGGTACAACAGGCAGAGTGTGTAAGGTTGCGCAGCAGACAGGAAACTCCCCCACCGGACGGCCGAAGCCAAGGAGGAAGCTGGGCCGCCGTCTGGCCGCCGCGACGTGCAGACCGTGAGGAATGAGGTAGCGTCGTTACTTGTACTGCCTGCTGGCTACGCGCGCGGTGCCATGTTTCACGACATAGGAATTACACTTGGCCAGTCGTCAGAACACCAGGAGAATAAACCCCTAAAGCTAAGTTGTTCATACGCTGAGATAAACTCAAACGAAACACCTTAAAAATCACGTTTCGACCCCAGAGACAAGCAGGCTTTGCCATCAGACGGGAAGGGAGCTCCCTAGGCCGCGGGCGCAGGCAGCCGGGCGTCTGCACGGGGGCGGGGGCCGCTGAGGTAGGAATCGAGGGCTCCGCTGGCTGGCATGAGGTTTACGCTTTGTAAACCAGAGACATCTTTATATTTTGAAGTTAAACCTTAAAATTACAAGCATCAAAGAAACAGGTACGTGGGATGTGTGCGTGCACACACACTTCACGGTGTGGGTGTGTGTCACACAGCACCATTCTCCCTGACACGCTCCTGAGTGTGTTTATAGAAGCCTGTAGAATATAAACAAGCCCAGCTAGTCTTCTCCCGTAACAGGTAAGTCAACACCAGAGATAACACACAAACCACCGGGAACACACGGGACTGGTCCCCCACCCCCCCACCCCCACCACAAAGGGGGACATTTGACAGAAGACCTGGAAGCGTGCCGGTGGTCCCCACAGGCTCAGGCCCACAGGGCTGCCTGGCCCTTCGCCGCGCCCAGCCGCCGCCTGGGAAAGCCCCCCGGTGCCTCATCTCGGTGACGCACTTTCTGACCCAAACAGCACAAACCACTCCCCGGCACCTTTAGCACTGGGCTCCGCACGCGTTTCTGTGAAGGAGGGCGTATGCAATTGTTTCAACTGTAGCAAGTTGGTAGTCTACAGCTTTCGTGTGGCTCTCAAACCAGTCTGACCCCGGCTGCCCAAGAACCACCGAACAGTGTCACGGGGCGAGCACTCAGAGGAGAAAAAGAGCGCTTTGGAGCAGGGCTGGACAAACACGAAGCGTGTTATAAAATGCCTGCGTCCGGATGGCCTGTGTGCCCTGACACGCCAGCTCCGGCGGGTCCCAAAGCAAACCCGCAGGGAAACAAGACTGAGTTTCTTCTGTCTCACAAACCCACATGATTGTTCTAAAGGCATTTCCATCCATAACGATGGTGCTTACGAGTGAACCATCGGACTTCAAAACCGGGAGGACAGGCGACGGCCGCCGCCCTAACGCCTGGCTCTTGGGCATGGTGGCCGCTCCGGGGGCGAGCGCGCGAGGTCTCGGGCATCCAGGGAGCCCACAGCAGCCCGGGCAGCGCGCACTTGGGCCCTGAACCCCAGTCCTCCTTCCTCCTGCAAAGGGACGGTGACGGGAAACGAAGACCCCGATGGACCCAGAGGTGGGAGAGACTGAAGAGAAAGATGGAGAAACGACAGCTTCCCAGAACCTCTACCGGCGACGCTGACGAGGGGCAGGAGCCTCCGCCCCAGGCCACCGCCTGCCTGTTTCCCAAAGTCCCAGCGCAGCTCCAGGCCCCAGGCAGGCCACCCACGCCCCGCATTGAGCTGAACCGGAAGAGCGAGCTCCAGGCGTCCGGCGAACAGCTCTACCCGAACACCCCGAGTGGCGGACGCCCCTTCCCGAGCGGACCTCGGGCGCCTCTGCGTCGGGGCCACGGCCCCCCTCGTGGCAGAGCCCTGCGGAGGCCAGCTGGCCCCCCCGGCCCGGCTGCCTCTCCGGCAGGAACTGCCTTACCTGCAGAGGTTTCAGGGATCACTCTGTTTGACAGGATACTGCCTCCACTCGCAAATTTGTTCTGAGCAAGGGAAAGGGTTGTTACTAAGAGTCCTCGCCCCGTGCTCACACGGGAGTTTTCTGTATGCAGGAGGCAAGTCATTGCTCAGCTCCTGTGGAGCTGAGAAAACGTCAGGGCTGGCTGCTGGGCATTCCCGTGCCCACGAACTACCAGGGGAAGAAACAACGTTGTTAAGAGACAGGCGCCTACACCAGGTTTCCCGACAAACGTCAAAACTGCAGTAGGAGACCCGGGGGTTCCAGGGAAGTGGACGCACGCTCACTCGTCAGTGGTGCACTTGTCCGTCATCTGCCGACAGACGTCCGAGATGCCCGCCCCCGGCCGGCACGGCTCTGTGAGCCCCGCAGGCTCGCAGGCCGCCTGGGAAGGCTGCCCCGCCCCCTGCCCCCACGTGCAGCCTGACCCACTGCCCTTCCTGCTGGGGCTGCAGGGGCCACCGGGGCTCCCCCCCACAGCGGGCGGAGTAGCTGGGGGACCCTCGAGGCCACTCAAACTTGGCGGAAACACCACAGCGCCATCAGACGCGCCTTTTCCTTTTTCGGAAAGTAGAAAGGACAGCGGGCAGTCTGAGGCCGAGTACTTGGCGAGGATCTGTATCTGCTCTTGGCTCAGAGCCGCTTCCTTGCAGACTTGCTGGCACAGGCCCGTCAGGTTCTGCTTCGTCTCGCCCAGCGTGGACAGGATGTGGTCCCTCTCCTTCAGCAAGCTCTCCTTCTCGTTTTGCTGCGGAGGCACGAGAGAACACGGGTTTACTCGCTCCATCAACATTTCTGAGGAGATCAAACACTCGTATCCACGGCATCCTCTCATCAAACCAGAGCACATGGCATTTTCCCTCTCAATTCAACTGAAACACAGACACTCAGACCCCTCACCCAAACTCGCAGGCCTGGATGCACACCGGGGCCCAGGACCTTTCGGATTTTAGGTAAGGGATGCGGATGCACACAGCACTCCTCCGGCAGGGTCCGAGCATGCACCTCGCTGTCGGACATCTTGACACTTTCAAATAAAACACATTACAATAGCAACTGATGCGCAGAGTAGGAAAAATAACACAGCCCAATGGTCATTTGCATCCATTTTGGGCCAAAGCAGTGTATGACACAGTTGTAGAGTCTTCAGGGCTTTCTCGATTTACGGATTACAGGTAAGCAAGTGTGCACTTGATGTTCTGGTTAAAATAGAACCCAAAAAGTGCAAGCACGCCCGTCAGAACCACTGTCATACAAGTCACCGAAGACGCTAGCAATGACTGCGGTCTGCTGAGCACTCGCTTTGCGCCGAGGACCGCGCCGGATGGTTTCAGAACGCAGCCCCCGCCGCGCAGTCCACCCGCTGCTGGCTGGAGTAGCGCTGAGCCCACTGGACAGGGAGACCCGGGCTGAGCGTGCCCGGACTCAGGAAGCCAATGTCAGAGTTACTGACGTGGGAAGAACTGGGGTGTGTGCGCAGGGGGAATCAGTCTGTTGACTATTTTTGTTGCTGTCGTTATTACTATTTAATTTTTATCTCTACAGGAAAGTCTAGCACAGAACTTTTCCAGCAGCCTTGCTGGCTCCTGCGCACTGGCCGCCCCTGCCACTGAGAGCATGCCCCCATCAGCGTCCCTCCTGCTTCCCGCTGCCCCGTGGCCTCCCACTGCGCAGAGCCGGGCAGCCAGGTCGCCAGGTCGCCAAGCCATGTGCCGTAGGGAGAGGAAACAGGTGCTGGGGGGAGGCCAAAGGCTTCTCTTGAGAAGTTACAACATCTCTCAGTTTTCTGCTCGTTGGCAGGTTCTTAAAAGCTGGAGTTGCCAGTTAACAGTTAGATGGGTGAGTTCATAGTGACAATCCTCTAAATAGATTTTTTTCTGGAACAGAAAGAGCTGAAAGGGTAAAAGGAAATTTGCTTCATAAAAAAGTACTCTTCCTGTTTTATATGAAAGTTTTTCTAAAAAACTGTGTAAATCCAACCATGGTAGTTTTTAGATTCTTCATGGCATCTAATATTTTGAGAAAGTGTACAGTGACTATAAAGCACTACATTTTCACATTGTAAAACGTTCTCCAATTCAGATTTTTGCACAACTGTTCAGTTTTGAAAAAACAGGTATAGGTCAATAATATATTTTAATATGTATTTATCTATAAGTAAACAAATAAAGCTGAAGTCAATGTCCAACTGGACGGTTTCCGTGCTGAGTTTGCCCAGACCGCCTGTCGGAGGAGGACGCGTGTGATGCGGTTACCACCCACCCGCCTGGGACGCTGGGAAGACCCCAGGCATTTTACAGCGTCTGTATCTGTAGGGAGACACCCACGTGACCTTAAAGAGTCTCACTCCTCCGCCCCCACGACATGCCGGACCGCCCTGCGGCCCCCTTCCCGCAGGGCCCTCGGAAGGCGGCCCTGAAACCGGCCGCACTACCTCCGCGCCTGCGCGCCTGCGCCAACGCCCGCAGGGAAACTCGGCTGATGCTTCCATTTCTCTCTCCTGTGCAACACAGACTCACTCCAGCAGCACTCAGTTCGGTGACCGACGAGCAAATAAGCAGAAGTGATCCAACGGAACCGCTTCTGACCCGTCACCAGAGACACCTCTCGCGCACACTCACTCCCAGCGTCCTGCCGCCGGTGTCTACAGCGGTTTTCACTTCCTTCCCACGCGCCTGCGCGGGTCATTAGTTTGAAGTGCTGTGGCTTTCATCGAAGATCTGTCTTAAAATATGAATAAAACTGGTGTTCTGGTGCCATTATGCGCTTGGTAACAAAACAAACTTACCGCAATCCACGTGTTCAATGGCCAGTGTGTCACATGCACTCAGAGATGAGAACTTAAGCAAAATTTAAACATAACTCGCCCAGGAAAGACAGGAGGTGGGAGAATTCGGCACCGGGAGCCAGAGGGCCGCGACGACGTGGGACCGAGACTCACTACTGGAAAGAGGTGACACGGCTCCCTACGACGCAAAACCTCCGAGCAGACAGCACAGAGGAACACAGACGATCCTTAAAAACACAAATAAAAATGCTCGACCCCACTCGTAAGAAACGTAAAAGTAAAAGCGACCAGGAACTATCCGTGGTCACCGTCGGCGCGGGAAAGAGCGAAGGCGGCCGACGACGTCCTCGCGGAGGGAGCTGTGGGCGGGCAGACGCACCCGCGCCGCAGCGGGGGAGGCACAGCTCCTCGGGCCAAACGGGCAGTGGACACACGCACACTGCGCGGCGCCCACGTGCCCACCGGCCAGAACCGGCGCGTGACCGCGGCCGCCTCTCTGACGCTGAGCAGCACGTCCCGGGGCCCCTTCATGGCGGAGCAGCACACAGGCGTGCGCGTGCAGGGTACGTCTACGCGGCAAGACAGGGTAAGAAGAACGCACGCGCAACATTCACTGGGCTTTGTTCTTGTTTTCAGCAAAGAAACACAAGGAGAAAGTTCAGCAACTGAAATGCTGGTCACCTAGGGCATGGACAGGATGCAGAGCGAGGGCGGGTCAAGCCTTTGGACTTGACCTTCTGCGCTGTACAAACAAATGTCCTACATACAGCGGGGCAAAAGTAGGTCTACGGTCCTGTGCGTGAAAAATACGATCAGTAACACAAGAATAACCAGGGTTTCACGTCCTCGCAAGTATAAACACACTTTTGAACCTCCCTGAATTCAAAAACGAAACTAAAACATGAGGAGCGAATCCTACAAATAACTATAAACAGAAATTAACCTAATTATATATCTATTACTTCAAATAACTGAAATTTAAACTTCAGTTCAGGTATACCTTTACGGACAAAAGACGGCAAGGAAGTATTAAATTTTATTCACTGTTTACTGTTAACAGTAACACTGACATTGTGCGTTTGTGACTATTATATGCTAGCACAACGCAAACAGTAAATGTATCAATGTGATGGGGTCAAGCCTTTCCCTGAGCGGAGAGAGATGAGACACAAACATAAAAAGACAGAAGCGCTACACTGCGAGATTTTGACTGGAAAAGTCTACACGAACTCACGACTTCCAATGTACACTTTACTTTCATTTATCAAACACACCCAGTGAACGCACTCGCGATTCACTCGGGGTAACGGAGCACCCCCCGGAAGTGGGGGAGGTGTGCGCGCTCACGCGTGGCGGCAGACCTGGCCCCCTCGCTGAACTCGCGGCGGGAGGAGGGGCACAGGCAATCGTGGCGGGCCCTGGCCCTCGGTGGCTGGGAGGCCAGACACTCCCACCAGCTCTCGGCACACACGGGGCTCTCGGAGAGGATCTGAACCCGCAGTTGGGTCCCCCCCCCCGACCCTTACCCTGGCCTACAGAGGCCAGTGTGGCCTGAGAGCGGTGCCTGGGGCACCGCTACCCAAAGATGCCTGCCGACCAACTGCGTGTTGGTCGCCGTGTTCATGGCGCTTTGGGTGGGAGAATAGGTTCCTGGCACAAAACTGGCCGTCGGTGATGGTGGGTTTTGGGGCATCTTAGCGGGAACGGCTCTGAGGCAGAGACTTGCCATTATTTCCAAGACCTGGGTGATAACAGCACCGTGAACAGATCTTTGTTCTTGCGTTATTTCAGTTCTTGAACCTACAGAGCAGTGGTAATGACGTATTTAAATAGCTACTTTTGATGTCACACTCTGACTTTTCTTTTCCCCTTACATTTGTTACCCAGGCACTTTAGGCGGGAACTTGCCATTAAACAAAAGATTCATTTCTTTTCCACGAAATGCCCATCTTTGGAGATTTGCCTGCGAGGCTGCAAGCGGTAGGAGCGCCCGCTCCTGGCTGGGTGCAGGAACAGTGGCACGCGCACTCTCCCCCTTCCTCCCGGCGCTCCAGCAGCAAGCACGCTTTCTCCAGCCGAGCAGCTGCTGAGCGCACCCAGGGAGTCTCAGAGAAAGGGCAGCGCTCCGGGCAAGCCTGTGACAAGTTGCAGACGGCACAAAGCCACTGATGGGGTCACGTCCAAAGGCCAGAGGAGCTGGCTTCAGGGGCTCTCCCTGGTCAACGTTGAAAAAATGTCAACACAAAAAAAGATCAATGACCATTCTGGACTCTAACAACTTAAATTAGAAAGAAATGACCCCGTGAGCCTGCAGTGACAGGAACGGAGCCTGGAAGGGGCGAGGGCCGAGAGCAGGGAAGGAAGGCTCCCGATGAAAAGGAGTAACGCGCATGCGCAATGACAGCCCCCCGCCGGAGGCCGCCCACGAGAACGCAGGCTTTCTAGACAGCAAGCGACTCGCAAACCACCGAACAGGTTACTGAGCCGCGGTAAACGCAACGAGTGTACTGGGGGCGAGAGCCTGGCGATTCCCCAGGGCGGGGGGGGGGGGGGGCACAGGGGGCGGGCCCTGGCGCTGGTGCCCCGCCCCCAAAGTGATGCGCTACGAAGCCGGACACCAGCCAATGTCTAATCTCGGTGGGACCGCTGGAATGCTTGCTGCCACATGGAATACAAAACATGGAGGGATGAATTCGATAAAACCGAGGGAAAGAGCAAATACTAAAAGTGGGATATTTTGTGCGAAACATGGCCTAGACTTTTCAGAAAGTCATTGTCGTGAAAAAAGAATGAACTTGTCCCAGACTAAGCAACTGAAACACGCAACCAAGTGAGTTATATGATGCCTGGATCCTCGTGTGAACAACATCAAAAAGCGCAAGTACGAAATGCGTTTGGGAAACGATGAAGGTGATGTGAACAGGGGCTCTCTACACGCAATAGTGACGATTTTTAATTTTTTTCGGGTATGATAAAGATCTGGGTGACAATGTGATAAAGACAGGTGAGAATGTCTATTTTCAGCAGGTGCACGTTTAAGCAGGTGGGTGAAGTGTCAGAACGTGGTTCCAAATGATTCAGAACAGAGGACAGCCGCAGAGATGGGGGGGGGGCAGTGAGAGAGATGAACCCACTGTGGTCGAAGGCGCCGGGAGGGACAGCCAGGCCCCCCAGGGCAGGAGACACCCACTGCCCGGACAGACTGGCCCACGGAAAGAAAGATAAGGCACGTGTGGCAAAAATGCCCACAACTGTTGAATCCACATGAGGTTGTTTGTTCTACTATTTGCTCAGCTTTTCGGAAAGCTTAAAATTTTTAGAATGTAAGGGGAAAAGATGCATCTCAAGAAAAAGTCAAAATACCTGAACCTGGCTCCCTAGGAAACTACTGTACAAGTGTTCAACTGACAAGGACTGCATCACACCCATCTCTCATTTCCTGGTACCCAGGGCAACATTTAACACTCACGTGTAGTGCTCAGCAGGTGTTCAGACAGAGAGAACCGCTTTTATCTGAAGTGCAACCGCTAGCACTTCCTGAGACCTGAAGAACAGGTGCTGAGCAGTTCGGTGGCCCTCCCTGCAGACCCCCGACCCTCGCACCGGCCCCCAGGCAGCCACCATTCTCACTCCCACCCTGAGGAGCGGTGTGCCTACCGGAGGCACAGTAATTCCCGAGGCCAGGAAGCTGCCACGCGCCGGCAGAGCTCCCAGCCGTCTGCCTCCCAAGCACCACAGCCTCCGTCTGACCTGTGCGAGCGAGTGCAGCAGGAACTCAGCACTGAGCGTGCACAGTACGGACGGCTCTGACCGTCTACGAAGGGCGCATGCCCCGATCCCGCCTGTGCACGCTGACGGGCAGCCCCAGAAGGGGGAGAGGGCGGCGCGCAGGTGGGAGGGAGCCAGCTGCATGTGCCCAGTACAGACTCACCGCTAACGAAGCGGTGCACTCTGTACCGCAAACGCCAGACAGTCAGGACAGATGAGGCGCCGGATCCCACGGCCCCGCCACGGGCGTAGGCGGTGCAGCCCAACGGCGTCTGAGCGCCACGTGCAAGCGCTCCGTGCGGTCCCGCCGCTGACCGCTTCCAAGTCGGCATCAGGCAGCATCGCACAACTTCCAACAGAGACACACGGTGGTAATCTCATTCTCTTCTTTAAAAGCGAGGTTCCCTTCACTCCACATTTCCTTCGTCTGAGGCTTAAACGGTATTAGAGATACATGCCTTCTAACTTCCGAACTAATCTTCCAGAAAAAAATAAACGTGGACCTAGTAAAGAACCTCGCAAAGACAAGAGCTTCGTAAGCCACACACGTAACAGAAGCTGAAGGGTTCCTGGATTTTGTTCCCGCCCTTCGTTTGCCAATTCAGTCTCACAGTAAATGCTGAGTTAAAGCCTAACCTCTACCACATTCAAACTACGTGTCCAAAGTCATCGCCATAAATGTCTCCACTGAATCAATACACAAGCTTCCTTTTTCCCTAAGGTTCTACTGACAGAACTACTTACTGAAAAATGCAATTCATTAATTTACCGAATCTGAACTGATACCCGTTTGACTTCCTCAGCACATTAAGACCATAAAAGTGTCCTTTGCATAGAATTATCCTCCTGACCCACCTTGAAGACATCTGAAGTCATTCTTACTGTGATGAACACCCTCTCGCTCTGCAGTGTGCTGGGGCACCCAGTCTGCTCTCTCAGGACCAAGGGGAGAAGGGTCACCGCCTCCAGCCGGAGGCAGGGCCCACCAAGCAGGGCCCTCTGCTGGCTGTTACCGGACTGGGCCATGTAGACGGTGAGTTCATTCCTACGTTCAGCTGGTTAATCACTGCAGAAAAATGACTGTTCATGGAACACGTAACCTCCCTGAAGCACGCCTGCTGAACTCCCACCCAGACCAGGAAGACCAGGAGGCGCTGCCTGCCGACTGGCCACACTTTCAAAACGGGACTCTCATCTAAAAGAGACAGCACCCGCCCCCACCCCTCCGCAGCCTCCACTCCCCGTGCTGCGCCTCCGAGCGAGAGGCAGGAGTGCGGCTGGGGCTGGTTTCCGTTCTCTCTTCACAGAAGACAAGATCCGCGGCACCACCATAACCAGGGTCTAGGGACAGGTCTTCATGTGCCTATCTCAGGCATCAGATTCTTCTCCTTCCCGCTTTCTTACGTGGCACATTTTCTGCTCAGTTCTATCTGCAGGAGACACTGTAGCAGCGTGGAAATTTGTAACACACCCCTTACACTTCACAAGTGGACTTTGCCCATACACATCACCAGACCTGAGAGCAGAGCTCAGGAAAGCTGAAACGAGGCATATCACGCTGATGTTAAAAAAGCAATCCTGCTGTCTCCTCTGGGGCTGCCGTGGAGGAGGAAGAGACGGAGGGAGCTCGGCGGAGCACATCGGGTAGACAGACCCACGGCCGTGTGCTCTGCCTGCCGGAGGGGCGGGCTCGGGGCAGCTGCGCGTCCGCTGTGTCAGACCAGGACACCTGGGCCAGGACGGGCTGACAACATGCTCTCCTCCTTGGGACTCCAAACCAACATGGACTAACTGGCTGAGCTAGACCTGCAGTCTCCTCTGGAGCAGCCCCTGGAGGAGGAAGGTCCCGGAGCTGCGCCGCAGCGGCCCCCGCCACCTGCAGCCATCGGGCTGTGCAGGGTGCAGCAGTGAGCTCCCAGAGAGGGGCGCTGGGCTCCCGGCAGTCACCCCCTTTCCTGTGCTGTGCTCATGAGGCCCGGCTCCCTCTGGCTTCTAAATGACACCCACCTCCACCCTCACAGCAAATCCACCCACCCATCCATCACCCATTCAGATGGCTTCTGTTTCGTGTAGCCAAAGAGTCCAGATCAATAAAACGGGAAACAAGGTACTGACCAGCCTGGTTTTCATTTTATGAAAACTGCTGGGAAACCAAACAGGCCTTTGTGTTGGAAATTAGCCAGCAGGTACTCCCTGACCATTGGAAAGGAACCTGACTGGACCGAGAGGGGCAGTACAAGGGCGAAGTCCAAACCCGAAGTGCATGGTTTAGGCAGGGCTACGAACAAAGAAGAAACTACGGGAGAGAGAACCGAAACCAGGTAAACAACAGCACAGCTATAGAAAGACAAGGGTCATGTTTACTGAGAGCATGCTACGCACCAGGCACTTTCCTGAGCTCTTCAGCTGTGTTAACTCATCGAATCTTCACGAGCCCCACTCTACGGAGCGAGAGTGAGTATGAGCCCACTTCACAGACGGGACCCCCGAGACAGACATCACACAGCCTGCCCACAGCTACGCAGTGCCGGCGGCGGGAGTCGGAATCCCACACTCGAGACACTGCCGCCCACCCCCGCTCTGCTGCAGCCCAGGCAGAGCGGCAGAGAGTCCAAAGGAGGGAGGGAGCCCAGTCCCTCCACCCTAGAGACCCGAGATGCAGTAACAGCAGCGAGTGCCCAGCACCCAGCGTCTCACTTCCATCAAAAATATCAACAAGACCTGTGAGCCGGGAAGCAGACTGGTTCTAAAAGGTAACAGCTACTCCCCAATACATCTGCTGAACATCCATTCGTAAATAACGTGACTTATGAAACAGACTCGATGGATCTAAAGGTCTGTTTTCGTTTTTGCCTTTTAGGAGAGGAGGAAATTCTACCTGCAAGTATCACCCACTGAGGAAGAAACACCTGCAAGATGGTAATAGGATAATTTTCTCTAGATTCCAAGTAGCCCGACATGACCTGACCGTCTACAAAGCACCTCTGCACGTCAGTACAGCATCATCACGAAGGTGAAATGCACCTAGAGGCAGGCAGGTGTCTGATTCGAAGCCGGACGACCCGGAAGGGCCCTGGAGCGTGGGGCGCGGACTACCACCACCCCCGCCCCCCGCTGCCGGGTGAACATGCCTGAACCGCAACTCTTCTCCTTGGATCCCAACCACTCTGCTCACTCAGTACACCCACGCAGGCTTCTCAGTCTCTCTCATGCCTTCACCGGTCAAACCTCTGCTTTCTGCTTCACCTCTGTACAGCTGTGCTACATCTTTTTATATAGTTGCACATCTTTCTCTTTTGCACAATTAAAGTATATAGAAAATGCATAATTTTTCCCACTTATTTGAAGGTATATAAAAGCATTTTTTCCTGCATTGTTTAATTGTAACTCTTAGCTAGAAGGTTCACACTTAAAGATCTGCTACAATAAGGCACCCAGCCCCGCCCTGCACGCGGAGGGCCAGCTCCAGCCCTTCCTGCCAGGCCTCCCGCCGCCAGCCACCAGGGGGCGGACAACCAGGTGCAAGCTAAGCCACTGTCAACGCATCCGCTCCCTTTGATGCTGGAATAGAAACTAAGGTCGAATAAAGCAAGCATTCTGCACACTCAGGGTCTCATGAGATCTCAAACTTTTCCTTTCCTATCAGCATGTGAGTTTTTCCCTTAGATAAAAGATCCACGTTGGTTTGTTTTGGCACCAACCAAAACAAGTCATTCGAGTCCACGGTTTATTTAAACTAACAACCGAACCATTCAGTTTTATAGATGCCAAACACAGCACCAGAAAACTGAAGTGCCTTGTAATCTCTTTAGTCTCTTTACTCAACCACTAAGACTTAAACAGTAAAATTATCCTTACCTTGTAAATCGTTTATAAAGCTCCCAGAAGCCGTTCTCAACTTACACATTATAGCGTATTCTGTTATAATACGTACAATACTTACATAAGTAAAATAGTCTGCGAACACCCTCTTTTTTATTTCCTAAGCTTTCCAAAAATGTCATGTAATTGATATTCTTAAAATGGCAACTGGTAAGTTCAAAGTCAACGCCTAAGTGAGCATCACGCCTGACTTAGAAACTGGAACAGCTCTCTCCTCCACCAAGCGAAGAACGAGAAGAACGCGAGGACGCGGCGGAACCCAACAGGAAGAGCCCTGCGCCCTCACCAGCTTCTCGATCTCCGACTCCAGGTTCTGGATGCAGTCGAGCTTCCTCTTGCGGCAGCGCTGGGCGGCGATCCTGTTCTTACTCCTCCGTCGAATGTCATGGATGCAGTCCAGTTGTTCCGGCGTCAGCTTGTGCATCTTCAACAAGGATTGGAAGTCATTTCGAGAGAGGGAAATTATTCGTTGTGCGTTAAATGGCAGTTTTACCTAGAACGTGGGATAAACATGAGTGTGGTTGCTACATTTTACAATTACACTTAAACCTACGAAGAGAAAGACAGGTCTTTGTTTTCCAGAGACCTTCATTTGGACTTAGAAAATAAAGGGGTCTCTATCCCCAATTTCTATACAATTCCTTATAATAAAGATTGATAATTTTTTTTATATTCCTAGTCTCTTTTAAAGAGGGTTCAGAAGACAAATAAATTGAGAAGCCGGTATTTTTAAAAGCAAATCAAGCATTAACACAAATATTAACACATTTAAGATAAAAACACAGAATTTATTCTACTAGGACACGTATTAATGCCCCACAGATATCTCCATGACTCCTCCTACAGTGTTTTTATAATGTGTTTTCACCCAACCTCCGCCCACAAATCTGTTCTATTCTTCGATTTATATTAAGGTGTGGCTCTTATTCAATACTAGTATAATTACTCTAGTATTTCTAAAGCATTTCAAAAAAATTATTTTCTGTCAGGAAATGGTAGTTTCACTTAACTCATTTTAAAAGCTACACATCTCACTTGCTAATGTAGAAATAATTAGAAAAGCCATGTAAACATTATAATTCATTTTCAATATACATCAGTTTGGAAAATGAAAATTTTTTTAAATGACAAAATTATGGGACAGTTTAATTATATTAATGACTAAAACTGCAAACACCACATTGATCAGTTTTTCTGGCAACATACTTAGTTTGTTACATAAATGAAACAAAGTGATTTTTAATTTTCTCCGATGTTTTATTTCTAGCCTTCTCTCCGTACTCCCAAACCCTGGACTTGAAGCACCACACAAAAGCCTACCGATGTAACACACACCCACACAGCTGCTCCCCTTAAATCACCGGCCGGCCGCGCCTCCTCTAGGGGCCGAGGTGAGAAGCGACCCCTCGCCCTCTCCCAAACCTGCGCCGCCCACCAACTATGAAAGCAAGGGCAAGCGTGGGGAAGTGCGAGTCCTCCCGTCATGGGAACACGGGACTGTCTGGCAAAGAGCAGCCGGCACGCATGCAGCCCGCACGTGAAGTGCGCGCGTGCGCACCTGCTGGGACGGACGCCATTCCAGCCACTCGCAGCGCCTGCGAAATTACTAAGACGTTCGCTAAATAACCACTGAAAGGGCCAAGGGGAAATGAAAACCAATGGCTGTGAAAAACTAACGCGAAGAACACTCCGCAGGAGCGGCTGCCTCCCGGCGACCGGCCCAGGCCCCGGTGTGGAGCCCTGTGGCCACGGGTCCGCTGGGCGCGGACCGCCCTTTCTGGGAGGGGCCGTGCAGCGACCTCGGGACCGTTATTCTCTTCTTCTTGGGACATGGCACTTGACACAAACAGTCCAACAGCCCAGGTGTGACTCCACGCCACAGCTTACATAACACACCTGGCGTGGAATCTGGGGACGCTGACGTCCTCACCTGCCACACCCTGGCACCGACCACTCAGCTCTGCGTGGAGGTTTCCTCCTCCCTGAGCCTGCGCCCGTCCCTGGTGCTGCACCGGGAGCTGACGCCGCCAGGCCCAACAAAGGATGGCGACACAATGGCCCAGCCACGCCCGCGTGTCCCCTCACCTCGCACTCCTGCTCTCTGGCCGAGCAGGGCTCGCTGTCCCCTTCGGTGTCTGTCTCCGAGTCGTCTCCCAAGGTGATCACACAAGCATACGGACAGGGCTCCTGCTGGGGTTCGGAGACGTAGTCACCGGAGCCAGTGTCCAGGCTGCCGGCCCGGCCCTCGGTGCTCAGAGAGCTCATAAAAGGGCAGCTGACAGAACTCAACGTGGCAAAGGTCCTCTGGCCGGGCTCTGGGCTCTCGCTGATCCGGATCCCCAACCAGGGACACTCCGACCGCTTCTGGGAGTAGCTCTGCTCCGACCCGGCTTTGGCCACGCCAGGGGACACCTGCATTGGGCACGGAGAGGCCGCGCCGCACACGTCGCTCCAGAAGCCCTTGGCCAGGTGCTCGGCCACCTCCCGCTCCACGCTGCTCCGGGCAGGGCCGCGCTCTGCCCTGGGGCTGGCGTCAGGTTTCAGATGGAAGTCCTGGCTTTCGGCGAAGGCTTTCCCGTCCCCAGCGTCCGGGCCGGACAAAGGCTTTTCTGTTAGCAGCGCTGCGCTGGGCAAGCCGGCGAAGTTCAAGTCGCCGTACTGGTCGTAGGTGTGCAGGAGAGACAGCGAGTAGAGCCCGGGAGGCTCTGCGGAAGAGCTGTGGGGGAGGGCGGCCACCTCGGTCGCCGCCGGTGGGCACCGAGAGGCAGGGTCTTCCTCGGTGTCCGCGTGCTCCAGCGCGGCTTCCCTGTCTTCGCATTTCAAAGCCGCCGGCGAGTCTGCGCCGTCCTGGGCTCCCCCTGCACACTCACCCGCAGATGTCTCGCTCGGCTGCGCAGAAGCATGAACGTCTCTGAACCCGGGTTCCCCAGGACGGACTCTGTCGGTCCCGAACGCTTTCTGGAACTTTCTGTACTTGGGGCACAAAGACTGCGGCAGAGCCAGAGCAGCGCCCTTGTCCAGGCACACGGCCTCACACGTCCGACTGGCGCTGTCTTGCAGAGGAGGCGGTATTTTGGTAGCTCCTTGGCATTCACGGAGCTTGCACTGCGGAGTCGGAACATCTCTGTGTCTCCAAAATCCCTCCACCTCATCAACTTCTAAATCCCTCTGGTCCAGAAGTGAAAACTTAAGGTCTGTTCGCTGACAGTGGGCTGGGAAGCATTTTTTCCTTGGGCAGTCCTGCTGCTCTGCAGAGGAGTCCAGAGGCTTAAATTTGAGGAACTGAAAGCAGGACTCCTCGATATCGTGCACACCTAGGAAGTCCACGCACCTGCATACCTCATCCACGTTGTCCTTACTGAGCAGCAGCCTAGCAGTGTAGGCAAACTGAATTAAAGGCTCGAATCCCTTAACCGTCACCTGTTAACACACAGAACAGAAACAAACGCATCACTTGAGAGCTGCCCGGCAGAGGAACACGAGGAGGAGGGGCACAGGGGTGAGAGCTGGCTTGTGAGCAGGAGCACGCAGGCACCTTGCCTTGGCGGACGCAGGCCGCTGGGGGGCGTGCGGCTCAGGGAGTCGGGGCAGTGGCGGGTCACCGTGGTCCCCTGGGACCGGCCCGCTCTGAACGGAGCCCGCGCTCACGGAGGCTGCGACTCGCTCGCCTGAGGGAACAAAGACCAACGGCAGCGCGACTCTCCCGCGGCAGCAGGGCCAGTCCCCAGCGGGACGGGGCAGCCAGGACGGGACGCACAGCCAAGTCCCCAGCATCCACCCAGGGCCGGCCCTGCTCCACGCCGCCAGTGCCCCAACACCCCAGCTGGCCCAGACCGCCAGAGGGAAAATGCTGAAGATAAAGATGCACGTCTGAAGGACTCACAGGAGTCCTGATCCACGGCAAATGCATGGTAAAAGGGAACTGTTGTCTTTATCTCACGCCAACATTCCTAACAAAATGTTTAAAGATTCAGATTTAAAAACTGAACAAAGTGAAGTCTAAAACTCATGCCTAATACTGTCTGGCAAAGATTCACGGGCTCCAGGTAACAAAACCTTTAAGTCTCCAAATGGCATAAAACAGAAAACCAGCAACAACAGCGACCCTGGTGAGACGCGCGGAACCGGGTGCTGCAGGGCTGCCGGTGGGATGGGCGATGGGCAGGCCACCGGTTTTCTGTAAAACCAAACACACAGCCACCATGAGTCCCGGCCACAGTGGTCGGGTGCTTTTACCCCTCAGAAATGACCTGTACACAAATGTCCATAAGCAACTTCATTTGTGATAGCCAAAAACTGGAATTAGCCTAATTTCCCTCAACTGGTAAACAGATAAAAATTGATACATCCACACTCTGGCCCACTCCTGGGCAATACGAAGAACTGCTGATACATACAACCCAGGCACATCTCCAAGGAATTAAGGTGGGTGGGAAAACAGCCAATCCCAGAAGGTCACGCAGCCTGTGACTGCAATTACACAACATTTTTGAAAGGATAAAAGGAGGACAGATTAGTGGCCACCCCGGAACCACTCAGCATCTCCGCCGTGGTAGACACATGGACCTCACAGGGGAGGGAGAGGGGGCTGACCGAGCTACACACACACACACACACACACACACACACACACAGCCTTAGGGCACCTAAACGCAGAGAGTCTGAGACAGAGGGTGGATGGCGCCGATGCCAGCGTCTTGGCTGTGGTGGTACCACACTGTCGTTTTGCAAAATGCCACCCCTGGAGGAAACTGGCCAAAGTGTACAATTCACATTTTTGTGAATTTACAAGTAACTCAATAAAACTTCAATGAACAATTCTTAAAAATACACTAAAATAACCAAAAATAGCTTCTACGGCAGTGATTTACGTATTTTCAGTCTGTCACTACTGCAAGGATTTGAAAATGCACAGGATTCACACTCAGCTCAGAACACATGCACCCCACACACGCCCGCCCCGACACACCGGCCCCCACACCCACGGACCCAGCTCCCCGCCCCTGGGAAAGTGTGAGGGCACCAGGAGCACAGCCCACCGCGAGACTCCCCGCTACGCCTTACAAACAACGGCCACCCTGCAGCCGACCGTCCGTCACGCGGGGGGCACCGCCTCACCCGCTCCCACCTCCGCCAGCGAGCTGACGGGGGGCCTCCCCGAGCAGCGGGCACGGCCACTCAGCCCACTGAGGCCTGGTGCGCACCGGGCTCCGGCACTTCCTCGGACTCCTCTCAACAGGCTCTAGTCCGAGTCCCCCCAGGCCCCTGGATCTCCTGGCGCAGCCCCCAACTGACGTGTCCTGTTTGTTCTCGGGGTCGGGGAGCCAGCCCGTCCCGGCCCAGGAAAGGTTTCCTGGAGGCAGGGTGGGAACCAGGGCGCAAACGCTTGGAACTCCGCCCCGGCTGGCAGAAGGAGGTCTGTAAGAGCAGGCTCTCCGAATCTGGCACAGACGGTCCGTCTCGGACCCCTGCCCAGTCACGATCTCAAGAAACGAGGCAGGAAAGGGAACAAGGACGCTTCAGAGCACCGACCTCCCCCCGGGACGGGTCGCAGTGCACGGCAAGACTGGCGGAACCCCGAACCCGGGCACAGGCTCCTGTGCCAGGGAGAGGTCACGGGGGGAACTGCGTGTGGCGTGGCCTCTCCAAATGTCCCGGATCCACCCGCTGTGCCCTGCTTTGGTCACCGTCTCAGAGATACTGTAAGTTCTCCATGTGCTCAGGAAATGCTCCGAACACCCAACATTAGTGATTTCACATGCAAAACGTCATCACCGTACGTAAGAAGTCAAAGAGACGCACTGCTGCAGGACCTAGGAACCGCTCCCGAGTCTCAGGCGAGACGGCTTCATTTCTAACGCATGAACCGCAGGGGATCAGCCGAGTCACGTTAAACCAGAGCCAGGCGGTCTCCAGAGGGCCCCTCACCTCTCCTGGAAGAGAAATGCTGAGCTCCGCGCCGGCCTGGCCCACGACCCTGGCGTGGAAGTAACTGCTGCACGCCGCCAGCACAGCGCGGTGGGCGCGGAAGGGCCGCCCCTCCACCAGCACAGTGACGTCGCACAGCACGCCCCTCTTCCGCTGGTCGTCGAGGCTGAGCAGGACGTTGGCGCTGTGCACGGAGGACTCATAGGCGAAGGCCGTGCTCTCGCTCAGCGACATCCTGCGTCCCACGCGGCGCTGCGAGGCCCAGTGAGCGCATTCTCCTCGCTGGCGTCGACCTGCGGGGAGACAGCGAGACGGCTCTGAGACAAAGTCTTGCTACACGTGCTTTAAAAACCGCGGCCTCAGATGCAAAGTGCAATATTCTTCGCGAAAGCAAAAGTAAAAGCAAAAGCCTCCAGGGAACCTAGAAGCACTTATTCCATCTACGTCGCTGAAAACCGGGTCTTCACAGCCCTTTTCTAACCAGTTTTAGGTACAAGGTCCTTTGAACCAAGGATTCACGGTCTCGGAAAGAGAGATACTTCACGCTGAGAAAGCACCTCTGATGAGCGAGCACACGGGTCAGAGAACGCCCAGGTGGCACCCACTCCTGCTGCTGTAACAGGGGAGCGGGCATGTGGGTCACCCGAGGTCCCGGCTGCGAGGGACGGACCAGTGGACAGGCACATGGCGGTGCCCACCACCCAGGCCCCACCCCCAGCACCGGACGGCCGGGAGGAGGGCTACAACACCGGGAAGAAAGTGACTTCTCCGAGAAAACGACTGAAGTCTGTCGGGCCAGCTGGCATTGACGAGCTTTTCCCACCCCAAGCCTGAGTCCACACGACAAAGTGCAGGGACGCGCGACACTCCTTCATCATCAGAAACACAGGTCACACGCAGAAAGGCCCGGTTTTCTCAAAACGTTAAAATACGAGAGAAAGTTACCAACAATGTGCCTTTAAAATACAAACTAACACAGAGTAGCCTCCAAACATTTCCTGATCACATACGCACTACTCGCAAAAAGGAGCAGCCAGGACCTCTGCCTGTTCGCCTGTGCACGTCAGACCGGCACTACGGTCTCACGCCAGCACAGGCTTTCGAGCCCAGAGACGCTGGAAGCGAGAGGGGAGGAGGTCTCCTGTGGTCGGCCGGCTGCCAGGGCTGCGTGAGCGCCCGGGGCCCTGTGGCCTATGACCCGGGCCCCTCCCGTGACGGCCCCTTCGTCCTCCTGACACCTCGCTCGCTGCCTGAGGCAGGCGGTCCCCACGTGCTCGGTGGCTGAGCCACTGTCACCGCCCTCGGATCCCCTCCCGTCCAAACAGAATGAAAGGGGCACAGTGAAGACAACGCTCAGACAGCCCAGGCCCGGTCACCGGGAATTCCGCCCGCAAGGCACAAACAGGTGAATGAGCCCGAAAGCCCTATTTTGCTCGCGTGTTTCTTTTCAAGGTGTTTGATGTTGCAGCTAAAGACGTCGGTCCCTCAGAAGCAGTCAGTGACAGCAACTCCCTCCTAGCACGGCTGACCGCACCCAACTTTAAGAATCACAGCCTGCCGTGCGGGATCCGGCACAGCACATGGAATCGCCGCGCTTTCCCAGTCACGCGCGGGGACTGGCTCAACGTTTGGGGTGTGCGCACAGGAAGCAGTACGCTCCCTTCAGCGGCTGGTCCCAGCGGTGCCACCGCCCGCACCGGAGCGTGTGTCAGGAGTGGCGTGCCGCCACGTGGGGCCACCCCACTGCTGCCCTGCCCGTCCTGTCAGCCGGCCCCTCCCACCATCGCCCAGCCCAGCAGGGCCCTAGGGCAGACCCGGCACCCAGGTCCCGGCCACCGCAGTCTGTCCCAGCCGCCCCCCTGCAAACCCCTAACGCTGCACCAGTCTCACATGGGCGCCTCGTTACTCTGCTGAACAGGCCGGAGAGAACGGCCTAGGCCAGCTGGCTGCAGCCACCACAGGTCCTGGTGCCGCCCCGGGGCTCAGCTCTGTCCCTCAGTCCCTCCTCTGTCCCATCTCTGCTCTCAGCAGCGCTGGTCGCCCCAGCAGACCACAGAAACAGGCACCAGTGCTCAGGAAACGCGCCTCCTGCCCCTCCGCAGGCTCCCGCTCCCCTTCTTCCCACCTCCCCCCCACCCCCACTCCACACCCTGCTGGCTGCTTCCCGGAAGCTTCGGTCCCAAACTCGGTTGGTCCCAAACTCGGTTGGTCTGGCTGCACCCCTGCCCGACTTTCACCCTTCCGCCGGCTAACGCCTCAAAACTCTGAGGTCTCTGCTTCAACGTCAAAACCTTGCCCGACTCGCTGTCTAACCTCACGCCTGTCACAGAGCACCTGGCCCCATGCAGGGACTTGCTTCTGCATGAGTGACTCAGAGTTTCCATCACAAACCCCAACCCGGGGTCATCCACGCCTTCCTCACACATCCACGCCTTCCTCACACACAGCGCGTCCTCTACTTCCACGCACGCGCCACGGAGACAGGCACCACAGGGGCCTCGGGCGGACGAGGCCCCGCGACCCTGCCTCGCCAGCACGGGGCACCTGAGAAAGCGCCTCTGAAAATCGTTTTCCTAGTTCTGAAAACCACTGAAGTGGTCCCTAATCCATCTTTGCCCAGCAGTGCAACTAAGCCCTGAGTAACCAGGTAAGAACAGCACACACCCTCCCAACACCAGAGTCACCTTCCAACACTTCTCAGGCCTGCAAAGTAAGGACTAAACCCCCCCCCCCCCCGGGACCTTCCAGACTTCAGACTCTGTCCACTGATTAACGCCAGATTTGGACTCTTTTGTTACACGACTTTTTCTAGATTCTCAAAAATACGCAGGCTATCATTAAAATTCAAAACAAAGGTTTGCTGACCTCAGCAAAGTGCCGATCAGTAATGCTGACCAAGAACGGAGACACTTCGAAGCTTCCTGAACCCCCTTTAAAATAACTCCTGCTCTCTGCTCAGCTACACAGTGTTGATGCAGCGACTGGCCACATGAGGTCTGTGCTTTCAAAATCATAAAGAAAATGAAAAATGATACTGTGACTTCATCATCACATGTTAGTAACTTCACGGATCATTTAACTTAAAAAAACAACTTGAAAAACTCCAGGTACCTGTGCAATTGCGGAGCCAGGCCCAGGGCCTTCGAGGCAGGAACTCAGCAGGAGCTGGGTGGGGCCAGAGTCCCGGGCAGGAAGGCCTCTCAAGTCTCCTGGGACTGTGCTCTCAAATTCTGCACGGTGGGGGGCGGGGGGCCCACAAAGTACCTAATACCGAAGACTCGCTGAAAAGACAACACGCTCACGCAGACACTCCTCGTCTTCGCCGAACGGTGGCGCCTGCTCTTCCCACAAGCGCTCACCGTGTGCACAGCAGAGCAGGCGCCACACAGCAGCAGGGGCCCCATGTTCAGGAAGAGCGGAACCTAGAGACGCTCGAAGGGAAAGTGATGCCTTGAGCCGAAGGAGGCCCCCAAGGACCCTCGCAACAGACCTCACAGCCTCGTGCACCCAGAAGCCACCCCTCCCTTCCACCCCAGCCCAACGCAGGCCAGGGCCTCCCCACGCCACACCTGCCCCAGCTCCCTCCTGCATGCCGCACACCCCCGGTCAGATGCAGCTGCAGGGCCCCCAAGGTGCCCAGGGACATGTGCTCTTCGGACAGCGGCGAGCCTGATCTTCTCGATTTCCGGGCGACGGCAGAGACCCCGTGGAGCACTGCGTGCGCACACCTTCGGTCCTTTGTCTTCCCTTTAGGGGCCTTTATAAGAACTTTTTAAATTTAAGTGGAGATGTGCACAGGAAAGAACTTCTTTAAAGACAGGGCCTTTCTTGTTAGCATTCCCAATTCTGAAAGAACCACAGCATCACAAAGCCTGTGGGCATTTAAACCACAGGCGACAACGTCGGTCGGCCTTCTTTCCAGCATTCGAAGACCTAACTCAGCTGTCAGGAAGAGCCAGGAAGGATGACGCGGTGACCAAGACTCGCTATTTTCTTTAAGCTTCTGCAGATCTTACACATCACCCTTGTTTAAACATCATGCCGGATAATCACATTTTCTAAATCCATTTCTGCTGGTCGTACAGAAAAGTCTTAAGTATGACTGGATAAGGCACACGGAAGAACGTATCAGAAAAGGCAGAAAGAAAATGCAAAGCGGAAGTCGAATCAAGGGAAGGAGCAGACGGGCTCAGGGCAGCGCAGAGGACGACACACGGGCCTGAGGCACCTGCTCCCTGACACAGGGACAGCGAGCCGGCGCTCGGGGCCGGAGCCCGGCGCTGCAGGCGTTGTGCTAGGTTCCACGCAGGGAAAGTTAGGTTTTTTCCACTTTCTCTTCCTAATGTTAAAATTTACGTATTCGTGGACCTTTTGTTACATTCACTTGGAATAATTCCACATCTGAAAGTACAGAGCTGCAGTTAGAGAGGAGCAGTCGGAATGGTCACAGAATCCAAAGAAGTTTACAGACTCACCCACCGGGAGGTCAGGGACAAAAGGTAGGTTTTCCATGTCCCAAGTCAACAAATCCAGCTTTGATATTCCCAGGCAGTGAGTCTGAAATAGCTTGGAAGGGAAGAAAGGAAGAAAGAAGGCACACAGGAAAGCCAAGCTCCAGAACCAAAACCAGAAACACTGATTCCACTGTTACATTTTCTTACTGTTGCACAAAGAACTTAAAAAAACAAGAAGTCTTTTATTTGCTTAACATATTTAGTAGCAACTTGATCCTGGAAAGGACCATGACATCGCAAAGGAAGAGGACTACGTTAAGAAAACACGAACTAGCAAGTGGAATTGATTGGCCCGCACCAGTAAAGCTAATTCACTGAGCACACACTTCCATCACGTGCCTTACACGCACTCAGTTACGAACGCAAGGAATAAACTATCATTTAAGGTCCACAGTTCAGTGAGTTCCGACGTCTGTGTATGAGCACAATCAAGACAAGAGACATTCCCGTCGCCCCCAAAACACACAGGCCCCGTGAGGTCGCTCCCCTTCCCCGCTCCCCTGGCCCCAGGTGACCCACGGCCTGCTTGATGTCTCTCACTCCACACCGGCGCGCCCGGTCCCTGGACCCACACGTTCCGTCCTCCGCTCAGGGGTCTGTCCCGCAGCTTCACGACAACCCCGCCGTGTGCGTCAGTGGTCCGCTGCTTCTCGCTGCTCGACAACTCTCTCCCTGGTGGATCTCCCACCATCGTGCACCCACTCACCTGTGGACGGACGATCTCGTGACGAAGGTGGGCAGCTGCGCTGCCTCCGGTCTGGGACTACGGTGACAGAGCTCCAGCGAACAACGGCCTGGACGCGCACTTCCTTCTCTCGGGTAAATGAATACCTAGGAGTGGAGACCTGAGTGCTGTGGTGGGTTTATGTTTAACTTCTCAGAAGTTGCTAAACCACGTTCCAAAGCAAGGGCGCCGTCTCACGCTGCTACCAGCCCAGTGGAAGAGCCCGGGGCCCCTCGCCTGTCCAGCCCTGGTGCTGGTGGCAGCTCTCTCGGCCGCCCTGACGATGAATGCGCAGCAGCACCTCCCTGCCGCTGCCGTCCGCACTTCCTGATGGCGAACAGTGGGAGCACCTGTCTGTGTGTCTCCTGGCCATTGGTGCATCCTCTTTCGTGAAATGCCGTCCGTCCAATCCTTCTGTCCATCTTTGACTGGGCTGTTTTCTTCTTTTCACCGAGTTTTAGGAGCAGCAGAATTCTGATTAGGACCGCAGTGAACCTCTATGCCCCACCCCCACCCCGGGGAGAACCGACAGCCAACAACAGAGTTTTCCGGCGCGTAAACATGGCGCGTCTCCCCACTTCCTCGGGTCTTCTTTCATTCCTCTCAGAACCTTCCCAGTATGTCTAGCAGAGGTCATGCACATCTTCTGTTAAATTTATTCCCAAGTAGTTTATGTTTTCCTGTAGTTACTATAAACGGACTTGTTTAACTTCACTTTCTGGCTTTTTGCTGCTACTCTAAACATGAAATGGACACTTTTAACATTAACCTTGGATTCTGCAAGCTTCCTTAATTCACCTGTCAGTCTGACAGGTGCTTTGTAGACGCCTCAGGCTTTCCTCTCTGTACAGGCAGCACGTCACCTGCATACAGAGACGGCTGCCCGCCGTCCCCACTCCCCTTTACCTCCTTTTGTCCCCATCACAACGACCCAGCGGTTACCATGGAGACAGAGGGCACCCCCGCCCTGCTCCTTGTTCAGCATTTCACCGTTAAGTACGACGTTCACCGCAGGCCTTTTAAAACGAGCAGCTGAGGAGCAGAAAGGGACGTGCTGCAGTCAGTACCCCGGGTAACGTGGAGCCCCCCGAATAAACTGAGAGGAGGGAAAAGCAAAGAACAAAAATTCCAAAAAATCCCCCAAAAGGAGTAAAATTCCGAAACTCAGCCTCTCCCAAGGGCGCCCGCGTTCCTACACCACCTGTCAGCACTCACAGCAGGCATCCCTAGGAGGGCAGAGGTCATCGGGGAGAGGCCCGGGATGGACCGCAGACTCCGCCCCTCCGTCCCGAGCCCACAAAGAGGGCAGCGGCGCTTGCTGCTGGGATCCCTGCGTGGACAGCGCGGAACAGTCCGCACGCACGCACAGCGCAATGCCTGCCGGGCCTGGCCCGGCCGGGGGAGCACATCAACAGGCACAGTGCTCTAAGAACCCTGGCCTGGCAGGTACTGAGTGCTCGCCAGTCTTCAGCTGACGCCTGAATTCGATGCCAGGAAAGGCTCTGAGGGGCACAGGCGGACGGTGAGGCTGCAGGGACAGAGGGGACAGCACGCTGCGAAGCCCCAAGCCCCACCACCGCATGCAGAACAGGACACAGAGAGCTGGTTTTCAGACCGGGTAACTAACCAAGGCTTACTGGTAGCTAGAGAACGGGATGTGCATGAACCTCGACAAAATAAAAGTGCGACTGACCGCTGGGAGATGCAACCCCAGAGAACAGAAAGCAAAAGAGGTGCCGTTTCGGGGGGAGGCCGGAGTCAGGGCCCCGCCCACCCCGAGCTTATCTCTCGGTTCCTCTCTCACTCGCAAGACACGAATTCAGGCGAGAGACGGACGCGTGTAGCAGAAATGAGACAGCGAGCTTACTTATGAAGCACACGCAAGCACAAAGCCGCAAGCGGGTGCTGGGCACGTCTGAACGCCCCACCAGGGGGAACTGAAGCTGTCAGTGAATTCGTCCGTGAGCTTGTTCTGTGCACTTGAGCTGGGGCTGCAAGTGGGCACTCTGCTAATCTGAGGGCGCTGACTGTTGGGGTTCAGGGGCTATTATACCTTTGTCAGCTTCCAGGCCCCCCTCCTTCTTCCCCACTAAACCTTGGGAATAACGTGCAGCCACAAAGGCTTCCCTCTCATCCAGCAAAGACTCTGTGTCCTCGTCAGGGAAACTGCTACAGAGGCCCCCCTTCCCGGCCCAGAGTCTCCAGGACTCCCTCCTCCTGCACTGTCCCGCTGGTGACCTATGACCCCCCACCCCCACACAGGACTGCTGAGTCATGACATGACTTCCTCTCAGCCCCGGCCTCCTGTTTAAAGTCCCCTGTTAGGTTGTGACGGCAGGGCCCCTGCTTCAGCTTCCCTCTGGCCGCTGTTTCCAGCTGCTGTCTACGGTGACAGCACGTCTGTGTGACTTACAACGCCCAAAGTCAAAAAGTGCTTCCCTAGGGAGTGAGACGACTGCACAGAATGGTTCTGAGCTGCAGAGGTGACCAAGAACAGAAGTAAAATAACAGAAACAATGCACTCATACACACAGGTGAGAGGGATGGCAGAAGCAAAATCAACCACCCTGGTAACAGGAAACCAACAGATAATGCCTGAGGTTCACAAATAAACTGAGGTACGAACATCTGAGCGTCACAGAAGCAAGCCAGCACCTAGAGAATTAAAGAGCAAACGGATAAACATAAATGTTAACCATGAAGCAGAATCGGAGGTGCGATGGGGTGCAACAGCTGAGGCTTCTTTCCGATAAGTCTCTGTATTTTTTTTTAAATACAACATGTATCATTTTGATCAAAAACGCAAACTAAAAAGACATATAAACAGTTAGTAAACCAAATAAAGTAAAACTCGGTTAAGTCCAAATTGTTGACAACTTGGTTGTAAGTCTTAAATACAACTTTTTAAAGATTCCCCAAATAGAAAAAGAATTTGGTAAAAAGAAAAAAATGGACCTTTAACTGAAACCTTAGCTACTGACATGGAAACCAGGAGGTGGGGAAGGCAGAAAACAGCACAGAAGACCTCTTGCCCGGCAGTTCTCCCGCCGGCCTGGACGACGCCTGTGCCGGAGGACCTGCCGGAAGCCGCAGCCCCCACGCAGGACATCCACTCACGGTGTCAAACTGTGCGCTTGCTTTTGGTGGAGCCGCTGAACTAAACCACGGGCTGCTTCTCTGAGAAGACCAACAAAATGGACAAATTTCTCAGTAAGAGAGGACGGGGAAAAAGTGAACGCATAGCGCTCCCCAATGTTTCCGTTACCGTACAAAACACGCTGCTACGCCTCTTCTCTTAAAGCAACGCGTCTGCCCCTTCACAGACACAGCTGTCCGCAGCAAAACGCTCCGCTCGCCTCCAGCGAGCTCCCAACGGGCCGCTCACACCCACACCTTGCCCGCCGCCCGTCTTCCCAGCGTCACGTGGCCCCGCTAAAGGCAGGCTTCCCCCCCCCCACGCCAGGAACACCCCCTGCGAGGACCGATGACCCCGGTCCCCTCGCACAGCCTCCCAGCAGCGCGACGCAGGCCCTCCGGGTCCCTCCTGCCGTCGGCGTCCAGGCCGCCGCACCCTCCGACTGCCCAGCTCGCTGGCACCGCCCGGCATCTCTAGTGGTCCCCTCCTCGTCCAAACTGGGCACGCTGGAGAGCCCAGGGCCGGGCCCTGAAACGTCCCTCCTGTTGGCACACACGTCCTGGGTGACCTCACCGGACCCACGGCAAGGACACACTAGCTCACAGACTGCTGGGCACGCTCACACCCCGACTTGCTGTAATCGCAGCTTCACGCACCCAAGTGCACACTCAACCCATCACTTGTGCATCTGCTGGTAGAGGGCAGCTCACACTTAGCGTGTCCAGAAACCTGAGTCCCCCCACCTTTAGTTAGGGTACGTGTCAAACTGTTAACAAAGGTTCCCTCTAGGTAACTTTTGTTTATTTCTGCATTGAAATCCTTAATCATAAGCACCTACTGCATTATGATCACAAGAATGAAAGTAGGCAATAACTATGAACAAAAGGTGCGCCTTCATCAGAAACGCAGTTCCCACTTATTTCCGCGTCTGAGGGCCCCCAAGGCGCGTCGGCTGACTGTTTCCTCCAGTCACCAGCAGACGCAGGCTTGTCGCTGTGCGGAAGATTCACGGCAGCGTCCAACACGGCGGCCTCCACGGCACCCTCACAGCAGTCACAAAAGGAAAGCGAGTGGCGGCGAGCTGGACGAGAACGGTGACACGGCTTGGAGAGAGAGTCGCTGCGGAAGGCGAAGGAAGGGCAGCGGGCGGCAGGAACAGGCGGGCGGCCCCCAGCCTCACAAAGCCCCCTGGAAAGGGTCGAGCGTGAAAAAAACACGCAGAACTACGAAAAGCGAAAGAAAACCAACTTCGGTTGTTTCAAGCCTGCCAGAGGATGCCATGGAACACACAGGAGAACTGGGATGCGGGGAAGGCGTGCCAACGGGGCGGGCACCGCGTGGCCCTGCGTGAGGCGGCGGGACGCCGCAGCCCAGCGCCCACAGCAGGGCGCCGGCACCGCTCCAAAGCCTGGGTGGTCTGGCCCACCTCACAGCACCCAGACTCACGCAGGTCCGTCTTTTGTCATTTATCATCACTGCTGCCTTTGCGAGTCAGTGACCAAAAGAACACCGCATTTTAAAAGGTTCTGCAAACCCACAAAATTAAGTTACAAAATGCGCAGACTCCTGAACTTTTGAAAATAAAAAGTCACCCTGGCCGACGTGGCTAAGGTGCCGGGGTGTGGTTCCGCAAGGTGAAGGTCGGTTTTCGGCCTGGGCACAGGCCTGGGTTGCAGGTTCAGTCCCCGGACAGGGGCATACGAGAGGCAACTGAGTGAATTTTCTCTCCCTCTTTTTCTCCCTCTCTCTAAAAATAAATGAAATATTTTTAAAAAGGAAATAAAAATAAAAATTCAGTAAGCCTAATGTCTCAACGAGGTAAAAAAAAAAAAACAATGTTAGAACTGCCCGAGTCTGCTCGAGAAAATGGCAAATTTCACAAGCCTAAAGCTTTTCTAACTGAACGAGCCACTGCGCCCACGTGGCCTGCCGCGCCACCGCCGTCACAGGCGACGGGCTGAAGCCCTTGAAGGGTCAGTAGCTTAAAAGGATGGCAAGGTCTTCTGCCTTCAGGTCCAAAGAGTACATTCAATTCATGTGCTGTGGCCAAAGTGCCACGTGTGTTCTGTGTGTGTGTTTGTGGGGGAAGGGGGAAGGTGCAAATGAAGACGAGTGGAACAACAAGGAACAGCGGGAATGCCACGAGCGTCCTGTTGGTGATGAGAACAACGCTAAACAGAGTAAAAGGGCGTTGGGTTGGCCAAGAAATCCATTTCGTTTTTTCAGTGAAATAGAAGACGCATTTTTATTGTGACCAGTAACTTCGCTGATTTGGCTATTCTGAGTACGTCGGCTCTCTCCCACTCTCGGCTTCTAGTGGGTAGAGGCCGGGGAGCTGCTAAACACCTTCCAATGCCTAAGACAGGCCGCCTGGCCAAAACGGCACCAAGGAACTTCGCAAACCACTTCTGACACGTTTGATCAGCCACAGCACCTTCTCCACACGCGGCACAAATCTGTTTTTGCGTTTCAGTTGCGTTTTTACCTTCCTTGAAATAATAAAGCATAATACAAAGAAAATGTTGCATATCTCCTTCCATCTTCAACATTAAAATGGCCGCACAAAAATTCACCGATTTTGATAACTTTTTTTAGTGCACGCTGATATGACAGCCGTCACAATAAATCTAACAAAACTGTCTCACATGAAATTAAAGACTAAGCACAACTAGAGCCGCCATCCTACGGAAAAAAAAAAAAAAAAACAGACTTTTTGGCCAACCCAATATTTAAGAAACAGCAAATTTTCCCTTACTACTCGGTATTTGGCGCGTGAATTTCTTACTAACATTTCCTGGATCAGGGCTGAACAATCCCACGTAATGCCAAGAGGGGCCTGACACCAAACTGTGCTGAACTGGGATCAAACTCTGCAGCTGCGCCCGACAACCCCCGGAAAGGTCAAGGGCAGAGCACCGGGGGAGACGTCACCGAAAGTGACTCTCCACCCAGAGCACCAAGTGTCCGTGTGCATTCAAACTGAAATATCAGGGATTCTTCACCTGCTTTTGTTTCCAAACTGTAAAGATCATAACCGTATTCCAAACTATTTATTTCTGATTACCTACTGGAAACAAAGGCCCTAAAACAAGATCAAGGTCAGAAGGAGCCTCTAAGAGCCGTCACACAGAGTATGCAAAGTAACCGGAAAAGTAAACAAGAAAAAACAGCCATCAAAACAGCGACCTTCGGATTCCCAACCGTTCCTTAAACACCATCTCACTCCAACTCACAGTTCATCTGAGTCACAAGAAAGGATTAGGAGCAAAAGAAAACTTAAGTCGTCACTTTAACAAGGCAGCAGTCACAGGGGAGCAATTGGAACATTGCATGAATCATAGATTTGAAACTATTGAAGTAGAAGGATTAAATTAAAGTGATTTATTTTAAAAAACCTCATCCACTAATCCTTGGCAGCCGCCACAGCGCTACACCTCAGTGTACGCAGCCGAAACTCAGATGTTTGAACCCATTTGCTGCTAGTTATGTTAACGTAGGAGCCCAACTGCCATCTCTAAATGGGGATTTCCAGGCTGTAGACTTTCCACCTGAGCCCTCAGCACAGTCACTTTCCAAAACATAATAATTGCAAATTTTAGTCAAACAGTAATTTGAGGTCTGTTAAAAGAAAAACTGAAACACTTGTCAGATCAGACAGTATTTGAGGGACAACCAAGTAGGTAAATATCGTATTTCCATTTGGGACAGAAGTAGTTTTGGCCACATTCCAAGTCCCTTCCGAGCTCCACCTTCCAAAGCAGCACCGCTTCCGACGCCCATCCTAAGTGTCCTTCGCAGCCTCCACAGCTATCAGCAAGCAGAGAAATGTATCAGCGATCAACCGCCACTTCATAAGCGTGCAACGCTGCTGACATGCCTACATCACGTCTGCCTTTCATGTAACGCACAAAGCACCGGAACCTGGAACCGAGAAGGAGCCAGGACGGCACTCGGAAGTCCTCCGAAGGCGCCAGGGCGCTCTAGGGGTCTGGGAGCGCCACCAGGACCCGTCTGCAACGGGGGCAGGCAAGCTGACCGCAGGACAGCCTTCCCTCCTAGGAGGGCAGCGTGTGCGGACAGGGAGCGGTGTCCCCATCCCTACCCCTGACTCCGTGAGGGCCACAGGCGGGGCGGGCGGCCTGCCCTGCACACTCGGAGAGAGCGGTTCTGTTGGTGGGTCACACAAGCGGAAGCAGTGAGATGTTATCTATTCTCCTTTCCCTGAAAGTATTAAGAGAACGGCAAAGAACTGCACAACTGCTTAGAACAGCCAAAGAGGCAAATCCCTTCCATATGTAATTTCTTGGAGAGAATGGGCATTTTCGATTTTTAAGTAAGTTTTAAGTAAAACATTTATTTATTTGACTGATCTGACTTGGTCACTGTAGGAAATGCAATGAGATGAAAGGGAAAGAAACTGCCCGAGACCCCGGCTCCCCTCCTCAGCAGTGTGTGTGCGCGCAGCAGGCAGGGGCTGCTCACCCCCACGTCCGACCGCCCACCGCCCGAGTGTGCGCCCAGATCTGCTCCCGGCCTGAGGCCATGTGTTCCCGGGGAAGCCGACCCAGTGCCGACTCGGGAGGAGCGGGGACCCATCTCCGCCCACCCGGGCACCACTCCCCTTGACACGGGCTGCGCCAGGCCCCGGCTCCCGTGCCAGGTTGGCCCGTGAGCCTCCAGAGGCCTGGGCCAGGACGGCTCCAGGATGAGGCTTTAGGGAAAGCCTCGCTGACTCAGAGAAGTCCCGGGAAGAACGGTCTTCTTCTGAGAAACCTGGTCATATTTACCGGTGATACCTGAGCTCGTGGCAGGCATCGTAAGACAAACTAAAGACGTGTCCTGCATCTTCAAGCTTTTCCCGATGACCTGATTTTCAAATACCTATACGCACAGACCCACCACCTGCCTGACCCAAGCCCCCCGACCAACCCCTCTCCCCCCCACCCCCCTCCATCACTAAGCTTCCCAAAAGGGTGGTCAGAACAAGCGGCCCCCCTGACTCAACACTTCATTTATCGCTGACATCCCTAACGCTTTCCCGGTTTCACCTTCTATGGTTCCAAGGCACACCTCACACCCGAGAGTAATGGTCTGCGTTAGACCGTAACTTCTGAAAAGTGCCGGGCTGCCACCACCTACAGAAATTCCTGGCACGTAAAGGGACACATATTTGTCTCATAAATCAAGGGTGAGCCGAACCCAAACACGTAAGCGTGCTGCACGTGTTGAAACAGACTTAGCAAGCCTGCTCCCTTCACACACCAAAAGCTGCCCGTGTCTGAGGAAGCTGGGGAGGAGCAGCAGGCGCAGGAAGAAGAGGCCCAAGTGCCTTGAAACTTAGAAGCACAATCATTCCTTACTTCTTCCCTGAGATTAGAGCGGCTCAGAGTCCACACAACAGAAGCCGGAGCGCATGCCACACTGCCGCCTGCGGCCGAGTGGCACAGAGGGGGCTGACCCGGGGCTCCCTGACCTCCCCCCCGACCTTGAGCACAGCTCCCCACCTGCTCCAGGGAGGCAATGGGTCCCCAGACTCCTGCCATCGGAAACAGACAACAAGATAGAACCACAGGCATGCCCTCAGAGGCAAAACACCCTTTTTAAAAATGAGAAAATGTGTCCAGAGTGTTAATGGTGCTGTGGCAGTCCCTTACCGCAAAGAGGCAATGCGGCAGGCAAAACAAGAGTACCTGCAGGCTCACTCCTAGCAGGCATTTCCTCTGATCTTCGGGGCGACAGGTGCAACGCTGGCCATCGGGGCAAAATGCTTCTCCACTGCAAACGTCTTTTGCTAATGTTGAAAAAGTGACTAACAGGGCCAATGGCTCACTCTGACTGGTTTGGCTCAGTGGATTGAGCGCCGGCCGGCAAACCAAAGGGTCACTAGTTGGATTCCCAGGTAGAGCACATGCCTGTGTTACAGGCCAGGTCCCCAGTAGGGGGCGCATGAGAGGCAGCCACACAATGTTTCTCTCCCTTTCTCCCTCCCTCCCCTCTCACTAAAAATAAATTTTTTTAAAAATGGCTTTTTTACTTACTTCTCCTTCTAATTTAAGTGATAAATTCTACCTTGAGGAGAGTCCTAAGCCATGCTGGGAACACTTGTCAGAAAAACAGAGTAAATAGGAGATCTTAGGTACCTTGAAAATGTAAAGTGTCCTGGGCCAAGATTTAACTAGCAGTTTACATTTTTTAAATAATATTTAAGTGCAAAATACACAGTAATGAAATTACTGATCTTACCAAAACAAGAAAACACTTACAAAATGAAAACCAAAAATTACAACCTAATAAATTTATTTACAGACTAATACATCTTTTTTTATTTTGAAAGATTGTATTTTTTTTAATTTTTAGAGAGAAGGGAAGGAGAAAGAGGGAGAGAAGCATCAATGTGCGGTTGCCTCTCGCAGGTCCCCTAGTGGGGACCTGGCCTGCAAGCCAGGCATGTGCCCTGGCTGGGAATCGAACTGGCAACCCTTTGGTTCCCAGGCTGGTGCTCAACCCACTGAGCCACACCAGCCAGGGCTAAAGACGAATAAATTTTTTTATAGCTACATGTTTTATAACAAAATCTCTTCACTGATTTCTCGGATTCCCAAAAGAAGCTGGCACACCTTGGAAGGGGAATGAAGCATTAAGGATGTGTAGGCGCCAGCACACAGACCTGAGTGGACGGCTCTCCCCACTTCTTAAGCGTTCACCTCCGAGCCAAAAACATCTACGCTGGGATCTGAGATGGAGACAAGTCAATAGAAAGATGAAGTAAAGAAATTGGCGAGAAAAACGCAGGGGCGGAGAGAGGACGAGACATTTCCCTACCTATACTGTTTAATCTGAAACCTGGGAGGAGGGACTGTGGGAAAAGGAACTGAAAAATGGCCCCTATATGAAACATTTTTTAGTGTAATTCCACTTTAATGGGGGACAGGGAAGTGGAGTGAAACTACCCACTATAACTGACCCAATGCAAGAAATGACAAATACAAAAGTAAAAATAACTTTATCAGATACAAGTTGGGAATATTTATTACAAAAAATTCTTCTGAATGAGTTTCCTAAGGCACTAAGAAAATGACGTAAGTTTATTTTTAAGAGAACATGACTTGCACACAGCTTCGGCTGTGTTAGGGCAACACCCTCCAGACGGTGCCGGTGCCGAGGAAGGAGAAGTGGCCAGGCGGCAGCAACCAGGACAGCGGCCACCGCTGTGTCTCTGCTCCTTATCTCTGCCCAGGGGCAGTTTCTACGGTCCTGTCCATATTCTCCAAACTGCCCCTGACCCACACAAAATGAGGGCCTGTTCTAAGGAGCAACGACACTCAAGGGAAAGTATTAGATGCACAAGAGGTTTAATACCCAGACAATCCAAATCACATTTTGTTCAATTCGATTCCAGGTTAAAAAAAAAAAGTCACAAAACAAATTTTCTTTCCATCTCAGGAGACGAACTAAAAGAATGAGTTCAATTCAGCTGCTTCCTCCATATTTACACCAATGCTGAAAACAGAAAGCAGAATTCTAACCGATCAGGAGTTTCACCTCGGCACGCATTCAACACTGCTTAACAGACACAAAACACAACGTGCGCTCCTTCGCTTTCAAAAATTCCAAGGTCTCAAGAGCACAGGACTAAAACGGACCCACACTGCACGACCAGCGCAGCAGTCGACACCTTCCCTTCGCGCACACAGCGCCCAGGCCCGGGGACTATGCCCCAGGAGCTACGGCAAGGCCTGCTCGGGGCCAAGAAACTCACCCTCTCAGAGGAAGGCTGGCCAAAACGTTTGACACAACCTTTCTCAGCCTCCAACAGGTACACGAAGCCACAGGAGGAACTTTACCAGGGACGACTGCCCTTCGTGAGCACAGACACATCACGTGGAGAAAAGGCAAAGCTCAGAAGGCACCGGCAGGCCCACTCGCAGCCCAGACGCTTCCAGCCAACCACCCAGGAGTGAGGTCTGTCCTGACGGGGGACGCAGGGGAGCGGGTGAGGCTGCCCGACCACAGTGTCCTGGACCTTCGTGTGGGGAGCGGACCAAAGGCAGATGGCAAGTGAGTTTGTCCTTCAAAAGCCAATTCCGGCGAACGGGCGCTGACCACCTCCAGCACGCTCGGCTGTGGCTGCCTGAGTCCTTCTGGCCCTGGGAGCTCGGCTGCCTGACGTAGACCAGCCACCTGCGTGGTCTCCCCAGCAGCTCAGCACCTGCTCTCTCCACCTCCCCCCTCATCTGTCCGTCCAGCACAAGGAGGCTGCAGAGCCTGGTTGTGCCGCCAAACCCGTCCCTGATTCTGAGCGACAGGCAACAACACCTGATATGTATGGATGCTCCAACCACGTAACACGTAACAACGTATTTTATCTGCAAGCAATCTCCACGGTACAGGTACAGCACTATTATCAGCATCCCCATTTTCCAGACAAGGCACAAGTAAGCAAAACAGCTTGCCCAGGGCTTCAAAGCTGCTGACGGAGCCGGAACCTGACCTCCACCAGCCTGGCTGCAACCTCCCACATGTAGCTACTCTGCTCACTGAACGGCTGGCCACGGTGCGCGCACACCCAGGGCTTCGGTTCTGCTCCGCACTGAGGCGCCCAAAGCCCGGGTCTCATGCTGGTGTGAGTCTGTATTTCGTCTGCAGTTCTGAAACTCTCTCGAAGGGTCCTGGGTCTGGCAGATAGCGCTCAAAATACCATATCTTGGGCTCCAGGAGATTACTTTATTCAGCATATCTTTAAAATCAAAATACTTTCATAAATCGTAGAATCCACCTCGTAAAACGCACCCTCCATCTAGCAGAACGCTCAGAAAACGCACGCTGTAGGGCTGAAACAACTCCGCCACTCAGAGTGTCAGTCAGAAGTTACGAGGGGAAGATTCCTGAGCGCCTGGCATCAGCAGCGTGGAGAGACTCTGACCGCTGGTCACTGCAACCGGCTGGGCGCTCCTCACTCTGAGCATCACGTCCGTCTCCCAGGCCAGGCACGGGGAGCTGGCGTCCGGCCCAGGAGGCTGCGCTGCGACCTAAGTACTCACCCCCCCCAACCCCCCGCTGCCCAGAAGGTTGATTTTCTGACTAAAGCACATTCATTCTCCTAAGGAGGGAAATGCCACTTGCCAAGTGATTTGCTCAATTCGTTCTTATTAATCACTGCTAGAGGGGGGTGTACACCTGGCCCAAAAGAGGCAGACTTGCAAGGAGTAACAATCAGAGCAACTTTGAAAGAATTGTATACCTAAAGCACACGCCAATGCGCAGGTATCTTCAGGTGTGCCCACTGCATCCTTTCACGTGTTACTACGCACCGGGTCATACACAGCGAACAAATCAACCGCCTGGTCTGTCTCCAAATTCAAAACACGCAGTACCCAATGTAATGGGCAAATCTATCTTTTTGGTACTTCCATTCCCCACATCAACAATATAATAAAAAATTTACACTCAAGCTTTTAATCTTTAAAGTATACAAAGAATACGACTACACGTGAAATAAAAATTAAGTGAAAATTAAGACCATTTTGAACGAATCAGGAGCTCAGGGGCTGTTCTGAAGCAGAGCCCCGCCTGCTCTGTCACCGGCAGTGACCGGTCAGTAAGCTGCTCGCGTGGCCAGAAGACAAGGGGGTCGTGCGCCACGTTATATGCATGTTACTGCTGTTAACGGGGCTTGAAGTTAATGTCTGTCTTAGTTTACATAAAAGTTACATTTTAAAAATCAATGTTTTCATATTTTCTTCCAAATGGGTAACTTTGCACCCCACCTTAGAGACCCTAATAAGAAAATGAGACTTCTAATCTCTTCTAGTCCCAAACTTAGAACAGAACTTCCGTAACCGTTTTTTTTTTTTTTTTTCAAATACAAATGTGCTAAACAAACTACCACGGAAGAGCTACTCCGTCATCCTTTTGACCACAGGTAAGGGCCAGATGCCAGCCCCCGCTTCCCGATCCTGACTTTGTCGGCAACGGGCTGGTAAGCGACGGTCCTATCTCAAAGCACAAAGCAATGGTCACAGACGGAAAGACACTCGCACCATAACTGAGACGAGGAACAGGTAAGGGTTTGCTTTCCGCTAGAAGCTCTTCCTTGGCTGGACCCAAGGAGAACTGGTACCTGCGCCCACACAACGCCCCCTCCCCGCGCCCGCGGTCCTGCCACCAGGACTCGCTCGAGTGCTCAAGGGCAGCGGGGGCCCGAGCAGCAAGGGGAAGTCCCCTGCGCTCTTACATAAAGAATCCTTACGAAGAACTAGTGAGGTTCACTTTTTGAAATGGAGAAGCCACACAACAACAACAACAACAACAACAAAAACACGGAAGGGAAACAAAAAGCCGAGCACAGGAGGGACACTACAACGACGCCGCTCTCAGGGGCGCTCCCCCTGAGCGACCCCGCCACCAACACAACACGCCTTCACTGGGGTCGCACCTGCCGGGGGCGCACGCACCTCCTGGGCGCTACCTGGACGCCTCCTCGGGGCGACCCTGCACTTCACCCACGAATGCCTGCGTCAAAAAGACGCTCGGATGGGCCCCCTTCCGCCCTCGGAAGCGGGTCCCCTCCGGAGCGTAGGCCCGGACCGCGGGCCCGCACCAGCTGTTCCCAGGCCCCTCGCGGGCTGGGACAAATGACTCAGCAGCCCAACTTTTTTCACGAGTCATGCTACCTTGTTGCCCAACCCACGGAGTGAACCGCGGCGAACCGCGGCCACAGCCCGAGGTGAAGAACAGCAACAATACACCACGCGCTGCAACCCCGAAACCAGGACCATTCGACGCGAGGATGAGTCACCACGAGTCTCTCCGCCGAGGTTTCTTCCATCCGAGGCAGAAGTGCCTCCGACCGGCCCCGACCCCGCACCCGCAGGAAGCCCGCAGGCCTCCGCCGGTTCCCGCGCGACCCCGAGACGCTCCCCGGCGCCCGCCGCGCGCGCGCCGCTGCCGCTCCTCCCGGCGCGCGAGCAGACAGACCCTCGGGACCCAGCAGGGGCCGGTGAGAGCCGCAGACTGGCCCCGCAGGCGGCCCCGTGGGTCCGAGTCCCGGGCCGACACCCTTCTCCAACATCAGCTTCCGCACAAAGAGTCTTTGTTCCTTTTCCCCGTCACTACACCCGGTCCGCCGGAGCCCCCGCACCAGGCTCCCCAAACGGTTGCACCCCGCGACAAGAAAGCGTCACGGGACCGCGCCAGCCTCGGCTCCCGTGGTGTCCGCCCCACCCCGCGCGCCCGCACCTCAGCCGGCGCGCCCCGCTCCGCCGGACGGTCCCGGCCGAGCCCGGCCCACGAGACGCTCCTGCTGCCGCCCCGCGCCGCACGTACCGCGCGGCGGTGCCGGGAGGGGCAGGAGGACCGCGCGGAGCCGGGCGGGCCGCGGGCGGTGCTCAAAATCCCCGCGGCCGGGCCGGGCCGGGTGACCGGCAGGAGGGCTGGGCGGCGGCGCCCCAGACCGCAGCCTCCGGCCGGTACCCCGCTCCGCCCAACCCGGGAGAAGGACAGCGCGGGCCGGTCAACGACCGCAGGCCGGCGAGTCGCACCTTCCGGCGGACACTGCCACTTCCAGGAACCGGGGCCGCCACCACCCCCGCGGCCCGGCGACGCGCTCTCCGCCCAGCAGGCAGCCGCCCGGCCGCTCCGCGCCGCCCCGCACAGGCCTGCAGCCCCCATCGCGCGCCGCCCCCAGGACCCTCCGGGAAAGGGCGCGAGACGGCGGAACCACTCACCGGAGCCGAGGCGCGGCGCAGCCCGACTGACTGCAGCCAGCGAGCCGGGCGGGCAGCGGTCAGGTGACTCACCGCCTCCCCCAGGCCGGCCGCCAGTTCCCTCCCCTCTCCTCTCCGCCCCTCAGCCCCCGCGGCCGCCGACACCGCCCGGCGCCGGGCCCCGCCCCCTTCCCGAGGCCCCGCCCCCAGGCCCTCCTCGCGATACCCCGGCCCGCCCTTCCCGGGGCGCCGAGGCCCCGCCCCCAGGCCGCCTCCCGCGACCTCGCCGCGCCCGCAGCTGCGGAGGGCCCAGCCGCGTGCTTCTCGCCCTGGTCCGTGCGGCTGTAGCCGCGCGGACTGACGCTCGTGCCGTGGTCGCGGGGAGGGGACGCGCGGCACGGGGTCGCAGTAGGACTCGGGAGGCGGCGACAGGGTCCGCTCAGTCGGCTGCTGAAAGCTCGGGCCACGCCAGGAGGCCTCCTTCCTTGCTGGAGGCGGGAAGGAGGAGGCCGGCGGCCCGGTGCTGTCCCCGAGGCGGGGGCGGGGCGTCCAGGTTCTCGGGGAGCTGCCACCAGCGGGTGGGAGAGCGTCCCTGCGCCCGGCGCTTGGGCAGCATTCCGCAGCACCGCGCCCCCCTCGCCCAGACTCAGGGGTCCCCTCCACTGCGGCTTTCCGGAGCCCGAAGCCCAGGCCGGCGCCCTGCTCGGCCTTCGTCTTCTGCCGCTTACTCTGGCCTTCACTCGGTGGCAGTTTTAAAGTTACGTTCCGCAGCCACTCAGCACTTCTGCAGTTCAAAGCGTCGTGTTTCCGAAGAGATGCGCCCGTGGCAAAGTCTATGCTTATCCATCCATCTGGACAAGATGCGGTCACTCCGTGACTCTGAGCCACCAACCTGACTGGGGTCCGCAGGACTTAACAGAAGGGATTTGGCCCTTGGCTTTGGTGGGGAGAAAGGGGCGGTGGGAATTGGAATGAACAGCAGCAGCTTCAAAGTGTTGGGACTTGGTCCTGAACCCAAGACCTCCGGAGAGGGGGTTGTGGGTGGGGGGGGCCGAAGGCAACCAGGGTGAGAGTCGGGTGCTATCACGAAGGTGGCAGTGTTTGCACTCACAGGCTCCAACACTTGGGGACATTTGAGTTACATCCAAAATATACAAGAAGATGACATGAGTGAAATTGTATGGGGGTGCAACGGGTGGGCGTCCCTAGGACTTCCATCCTGGGAGGAGGTGATGTCTGCATTGGGACTTAAGTGGAACAAATGGGGTCCAGCAGGCCAGGAAGAGGGGAGCATTGCCAAAGTCCAGCGGGAAGAACGATGGCATTCTAAGCTGCCTGTGTTCATGGTGGGGTGCAGACAGATATTCAGTGAGGTAGGAGGGGAGAGCAGCTGGGCACAGGTCCTGAAAGGACCCGGCCCGTATACACAGTGTGCTCCTGAGGCTTTATTCCCCTTCCACCCACCGGTGGGCTGTTTCTTCTGGGAGAACAGACCCTCCTCTTTGGGAGGAGTCTGGGGTGTCCGACCTTTTGGCATCTCTGCGCCACACTGGAAGAAGAGTTGTCTTGCCCCACCCATTAAATACACGGTGACACGTAATCACAAAAATAGTGTTTAAAGTAAATTTACAATTTTGTGTTGGGCCACGTTCACAGCCATCCAGGGCTGTGTGCAGCCCGTGGGCCGTGGGTTGGATACCCTGGATGATGGTGGTGATATTTTCCACCTGATGTGTCAGAGTGTGAAAAGTCTTGCAATACCAAGGTATTGAGAGTTAGGAGTGACTGTCAAACGTTAATATATTCAACGCCTAAGGGCCCCTCGGATGCTTGTCGGATGCTTGTGAAAACGCAGGCTCCTGGGCCCTGCCAAAGAGTCTGACTTAGTAGGTCCAGTTGGGACCCAAGGATCTGCAGTTTCAGCGGTGACGCGGATGGTCTTTAGGCCACACCGGCGAGGTCCCCAGTTAGAACCCGTGGGGTGTCGTAGGGCCAGGGAGAAAACTGAAACTAGAGAGTGAAATAAAACCAAGTTAGAATGGGAAGGGCCCCACCCACTTGCCTAGAGTTTGGACTTTACCCCGTGGGCTGACGGGATAAAGGGGTAGAGGTGGCTACATCACAGGGTCGTTTTCACAAGCTAATTCTAGAGAGCTCAGTCTACCTCCAGTGGCCTTGGCTCCTTTTGTCTTTAAATGTTCACTCACGAAGGCAATCAGCAAAATTGGGGAGGGGAGGATTAAAATGAGCTTTAAACTGGGGGTGGGGGGGGTCAAGATGAAACAAGAGTCACTCTCACCAACTTGAAAAACAGAACTGCCAATGGACACACCTTCCTTCAAAAGTGATAGGGATCACCCCCAGGTCGGAAGACTTCTGTACGAAGTGAACATAGTTTATTTGCACACGAAAAGGAGCAGATGGGCCAACTGGCCGTTGTGTTTGCCTGACACCTAAATGAAAGATAAGGTGAAGGGAATGTAGCCTCAGGTTTGAGATGTCCGAGGTCCAAGGTTTCTTTTTTAAGCAGCAGGAAAAGGAAAGGCAGAGGACAGCAGAAGAACTCAGTGGGACAGGCGTGCTGCTCAGATACCAGCAGGTTTAACTACAACCGAAGTGGCTCCACTTAGGGCCCAAGCAGGGAGATACTTCAGAATCAGCTGGAGCCCCCAGTGGCCTACAGGTGGCCTCAAAATTCTGTCTCTGTCCCATCGAGGGAGGGAGTCCGTTTTCCATCCCTCAGATGGGCCCCGGCCCTGTGACGGCGGAGACAGGAGGGCAGCCGAAGAGATACTGGGGCGGTTCTGGGTCTAGCCTTTCAGGAGACCGGCATCTTCCACTGCTTCCCCAAAACATCTGTCTTGGAACTCCCCCTCTCGGCAACTGCCACCACGCAGTGAGAAGCCCAGCAAGGGAACGCCCATCGCCTCTCCCACCAACGCCCGTAATGCCCAGGAGAGCAACCAGCCGTGGTCAGCGTCACGCGTGGCGTGGGCATGAGCCCTCTGGGCTGTGCGCCTCTGGTCGGGCTCCTGCATGGCTGCAGCCCGGCCAAGTGAGAATCGCGACATAATAAGTGATTGTCGTTTTAAGCCGCGAAGTTTCAGGGTGTTTTGGTTAAAATATCCGATGATGGAACAGAGTTTGACAATGTAGTTAAATTTGTAAGAAGAGCCACAGCCCCAATGATCAGGGCTTAGAGGAAAGTTCCGATAAACAAAACAGAATGTGTGAAAGGGACTGTTTAACTGTGAGCCTGTATCAATCTCCTTGATCTGAGAAGACACTTCAGACATCCCTCGGTTACAGATTAGCTGTATCGCAGATTTCCCTCTTTTTGCTGAATGTATCCCCCAGGAGATAATGGTATTGATGTGGGGTGGGGGCGTGTGCAGGTACCCAGTGGGTAGAGGCCAAAGGTGCTGAACATCCTACAACGCACCGGACGTCGCCACAGATGAAACACTGTGAATAAAGACACCTTGTTCCCTATTCACAACAAAGAATTCTCTGGCCCACGGTGTCAATAAAGCCAAGGTTGAGAAGCTGCACTTGCACTTCAGTATGAGAAGCGTGTATATAAACTGAAAGAAGGAATAAATGAAAACAAAATTGTGGAAAGAAAATACCATGGAGCCAGGAAGAAGCTAAAAATGCATGCCACAAAATGCACACCTTGACAAAGCTACGGAACTAGCTTTAGGTCCCTAGCAGCCAGGTAAACAGGGAAACCTGGTAAGTCAATGACAGGCAAACTGGGGGGTCAGGTGTGAGCGACCCAGGTGAGAGGAGGAGGCGCTGAAATCCCAGAGAAGGGAAAGGGGTGCAGGCCGTGGCCCAGCCCAGCAGCCTGTTGCCCGGACTGAGCTGACCTGTGCAGGACACGCTTTGGAAACAGCACAGTGACTGACCTCTGACATTTGAAAGGCATAAACTAAGACCCATTGGTCAGCAGAGATTCTCATGCTACCATAAAGAGCAAGAACCATCCCTCAGGGAGGCTGCCTTTGCACCACCGGCCACTGCGGAGTCCCTGGCCAGCCCTTCCTGCCCTGCTTGGGGCCACACGAGGCAGGCTTCTAGGCCCGGCGTGGACGGGGTCCCCTGCCCCATCGCTTGGGGTGTGTCTGAGCATGTGAGGTGTGAGGGGACCACAGCTGTCTCCCTGCCTAGCCACAGGTTGGCTGTGGCTGCGCTCGTCTATCAAAGACCCCAGCTCCTTGGAGTGACCTCCACCTAGCAACGCCGGGGCCAGCCCCAGGGTAGCGTCCTCGCCTTTGCGAGTGGTCCACATGCTTCCTGCCAGTTCGCTGGCTGATCGACCAGGTCAAGACTTGGGGGTGACCAGAGTGGACATATTAGCACACGTGAGGTTAGAACGGGGCTGTCAAAAGGAGTCCATCAAGGTCTGAGGCCTGAAAAGACAGCCAGAGACACCAGCCCAAGCAAGGCATGCCTGGCACTGCCCAGGGGTGAGGGCACCTTGGCTGAGGACATAGCGCTTTGTTCCCGGTGCTGTGACCGGCAGGACGTGAGGGGAGCCCCAGCCTTCCATGGCTCGGTTCCACCAGATGCACCAGATGCACCATGAGAGCCCGCCTGCCCACCCCCTCACCGCTCACATCCCTCTGCTCTGGCTTCGTGCTCGCACTGGCCCCCGGGGAGACATCATTCAGGGCCTGGGCACCGGCGCTTGGTGCACCTGCCTGTGGTGTCCACATGGTAAACTGCTGCATTACCTTTCCACACTCTGCCCGCCTCTGCAGCCTCCGGTGCCCGTGCATCCGAAAGATGGGTCGCCACGGACCCATCCACAGCTCAGTCTCTGTGCCTACGAGTTCGCGGTGCCGCTCCAGGTGGCTGGTCCAGGTGGTGCCCACTTCACAGACCGTCCATCGTGACAGCAGGGACTTCCCTCTTCCTAGATCCGTTTTTGGTGAACTCCGCTCGTTGGCGACCGAATGTCCATTCCCCCTCTTCCTTTCTCACGTAAAACACGCCCCCCACTCCCTTCGCCATGTGACCTAGTTCTGGTCAACCAGATGCAGCAAACGCGTCCTGGGGGGAACTCCCAGGGAGGCTCTGCCTTCCCCGATTAAAAAAAGACCCGGTCAGCGGCTGTGCAAGCTTGCTCTCTGCCCTCTGGCCTTAAATGAGGGGAGGTGGAGTGCTCTCCTTTCAGCCCTGAGGCTGGAAAGCAGCAGCTGGCTCCAGAGCAGCTGGCCGTCCCTCAGGGCGGAGGGGCCCTCTTCTTTCATGCCGAGAAAGGGAAGCCTACTCGGCAAGCTTCCAGAGCTGCGTCTCCGGTCCAGAGGCCAGAGACACTCCGGGCTGATACCCCTCTTAACCCCAGGACGTGCACCGGCCGCTCTACGCTTGCATTTGCAGGCACGCACCAGGACCCTGCCGCCCAGCGTCCCGGTCATGTGGGCACAAGCGGGCTGTGTGCAGATGCGCAGCCTCTACATGGGACCCCAGAGCGGGCAGACGGCTCGCTGTGAAGAGCAGCATGGCGGTGTCGCGGGTCCCAGAGGGCGATGAGGAGGTCCTGTAGCGAAATTGCAGAGAATGAAACTATTGGCTTCAGGACTCAGGCAAAGCTGGGTCCCAAATACGGAAGCAGAAACGCGGAGAAGTCCCTGAAGATACTCCCGTAAAATTCCGGGACGTGAGTCTCTGGAGACGTGGGACAGGCACCCAAGGGGGAGGAAAGGAAGCCTAAATCTTCCGGAACACTGTCACGGATTTAAGCGCTAAAAAACAAACAAACAAACAAAAAACCATGAGGAGAACATGAGAAAGTATTTGGAATCGTTCTGCTAATTTAAATTCTTCCCTTTTACGTGCACTTCATAACTGAGTAGCCAAAACCTGCGCACAATGAACAGGTCCCATGCACTGCGACCGGCAGAACCCCTGCGAGCAGTTGGCGTGACGACATCGGCATCTGGGCGGTGACGCCGTGGGAAGGAGGAGGTGGCCAACGCGGTTTCGTAAAAGGAAATGTCCTTTTATGCGAACAAGTTGTGAATTTTATCTTTGTAAAAGGAGGTTCTCAAAAAGCAATACTAATAAAGTTCTAGAAGCTTCCTATGAAATTGAATGGAACAACAGAAATTTGCCTCCAGGCTTACGGAGGTTTCCAGAAGAAATGCATTTGGAAATCTTTTTAAATGCCTTCGGGTGCACAAAGGACAGACACTGGGTGCCTGTCTCTCTGACGAGCGACATGGCCCCTTGGGCCCCCGAAACAAGTTCCAACGTAACCGGAGTCTTCGCTCCTAGCAATGAGAAGTCAAGCTGCAATCCATCTGCAGGCAGCACAAGACATAGCACAGAAGGGAAGAAGAAATAAGCATGCTCGCCTCTCTCATTTTAATTGCGAAGATCCGTTTAAACCATTTCTCTTCCACATCCAGGCAGATGGGGTTTTGCCTTTCTTCTCTTATCGGGTGCCTGAGATCCCTGGGAGGTCAGTTTTTGGGGTATGAAGGCTTTGCATGTTCTGAAATGCTCTGTTAACACAAAGATGGCTTCAAAGGGCAAACACGTTAACGCCACATTAATAGCGGTGACAACTTCCACCACCATGACAAGAATGAGCTTGTGGAAATACTTCCGCCAGTCGGGTTCAAGTGCATTTCGACAGGACGGTGGACGGCAGTGTCCGGAGGAAGGAGCGGCTGGGAGCATGTGAGGGCCAGAGAAGCATCCAGACGGACCGCCAGGGGCCCACGGGGTCGCGTGCAGGCGATGGCGGAGAGCTGGCACGGTTTTTGAAAACAAGTGCTACCAATTCAGTGAGGTTTGTGTTAAAAATCCATCTTTCGGTACGATATTAAAAGTGATACTCTCAGAAGTATAAATTCGCCATATTCAGCAGAAACATGCAGGACAGCGAATGTCGCAAAAGTACAAGGAGGGATTCAGATACATCTCTCCACCATTCGCCTTACTCTGTGTGCACATGTAACGCCTGACAGTCCACAAACCAACGCTACAGCTTTCGTTCCATTTCACACACCACCCCTCGAAGGTGGACGAAGTAGAAATAACCCCCTTTTCAAAACGAGGGAGCGGAGTTTTTGGGCCAAGGCTCCTTGACCGAGACCCCTTTCTTCCACCTGAAAGTGGCCCTGAAGATCCCGCAAGTAAATGCAAGAAAATAAACTCGAACCCATGGATTTCAGTATTATTCTCTTGCATTGACTTACAAGTACGTTGAAAAGCTTCACATCCTACAATGTGCAGTCATATCCTTTTTCAAAGTACGACCTGTGGTCATTTCTATAAAAGTCATGAATCACCACTGCAGTGTGAGTTGCGGGAGATATTTCTATATCACGATCACCCACGACGGTCCTCATGGCAAAACCCTGGCCTCTCCGGGACCCTGCCGGGGAGGGAACGTGGAGCCGGCCGGGTGGAGGCCGGAGAAGCTTAGTCTGCAGCCTGCTACCCGAGCCAGCAAGTTCAGGCACTACGCGTTTATCCGTCTTGAGCGTTACTAGCTCGCTCGGGCAGAGGGGAGTCATTGTGAGGAAGAGGAAGGACCCCAGCACAGGACGCTGGAACCCCACTCGTGCCTGCACTCACACTCACCGCTGGCACGGCTGTAGGCAGGAAATGAGCGCACGCTCAGAGAGCACGTGGAACAGCACGTAGAACAAGTCACGTAAGAATCGGCTGCACCGTGCGGGAAGCCAAGGATGTGTTAGAGGCACAGAAAGATGAAGGTCGCAGGGCGCGGAGATCAGGTGCCGCCCACCGCAAGCTGCTGATTCGGAGAAGAGAGCAGAAGGATGAGTGAAGCAGTAAGGAAGTGGAGCCGAGGACTTCGGATGTAGGTTTGCGGTTGTGTGATGGGGACACACGAGTCACCTGAGAGCGGGAGGCCGTCCGGGAGCTCTGCACGCGAATTCATTTTAAATCTCAGCGACTCGCTGGCTGGACTCTGGTTTTCAGAGTAGAGAACGGACCTGCCCTCCAAGACAAGGAGCTTCCAGCAAGCAACTTCACAGGCAACGGGCTGGGGTAGAGGGGACAAAGTCGGTGGCTGCCCAGGCCCTCTGACCCCTTGCACCACCCCCGGGCTCGCTCCAGCTCCCACAGGCTTTGCTCCCAATGGCCAGACTCACGGGGCTCCCCCAGTTCACTGACCTGCAGACCCAGGAGCGCCGGGGCCAGGTCGCTCCGGGTCATGGCCGGAGGCGGCGAGTTCCCCTGCCGCGGGTGGGTCCAAAGTCTGTCTCACTTCTCTCCAAGTCCCTGCGGGGTTGGCCCAGCCTCCTGCAGGGCATTCGCCCAGCGTCGCACCCTTGCTTGGCTGCTTCCCTTCCCCACCCCCTTCTTCTCTGTTCCTCCTCTTCCCTTCTTCCTGACTTCTCCGGGAGGAGATAACAATGAATAAATGACTCGCAATGAGTCCTTGTCTCAGGGCCCGCTTCTGGGAACCCGGACCCAGGACAGAGGCAGACACACATTTTTACCTATTTTGTGAGGGCTTGGTACTCGGGGCAACCTCTGAGTTGAGGGCGCACCTGCCGCTCCGAGCCTGCTGCCACTCTGAGACTGTTTCCAGGGTCAGGAGCACGTCACTTCTTCTCAACACAGTCAGAGCCATCGCGGGTCTCCAGCTGCCCCGGTAGAGGGACAAACCGAGAGCTGCTCCATGCTGGGAGCAGGGCGGGAGCTCGCGGAGGAGCCGGAGTGTTTAACCTTCACGGCAGCCAAAATGGGTGCAGGCTGCCCCCTTCACCACCCAAAGGCGGAGGTCCCGGTGGGACCCTCTGTCAGCTGCAGTGGTGGACAGTGGAGAAGCAGTTGGCGCTCGGCGCACGGAACAAATGGAGATGAAGCCCAGAGGCTCCCGGACACGGTCCAGAGCGGCGCAGTCTGAGGCTGACCGTGGCTGCTGGGGACGGGGCCAGGCGGCCACCCTCACCGCTCAGGCCGCGCGGCCTCCGGAACAGCTGCTGAGACGCCGACCGCTACCTTTGGTTTTGCCTTTTCTCATAGAAACGAAAACCGCTCCGGGCCTCTTTTGGTGAGTGAACACAGGTACCAATGCAGGTCTTTGTAGAAGGGAAGTAGGTTCATAACAAACCCTCGAAAAGCAGGGGGGGGGGGGTACCTGTAGGCACAGCCGCCCCTGTTTCACGGTGAGGAACCGGAGGGCCAAAGAAGGGATTTATTTCTCCAGCATTACGCTAAACGAGCGTTTAAGTTCAAGGAAGCAGATACAGAATGTGGAATTACACGAAGGAATCACATGGGAAGGGAAAAGTGCACCGTGGGTAGCATAGTTGTGTGAAGGACTTCGGAACACGAGTTCGCAAGAGCAGGCTGCAGCTGAGAGCTGAGCAAGCGCGGAGACGCTGACCGAGGGCAGTTCCAGGTTTGCAGGGGAAAGAGAAAAGGGGCAGGGGGAGCGTGGTCCCGTATAACTGGCGGGAGGGAAAGCCAGGGACGTGGGCAGAGGGGCTCCCGTGTTAAAATGTGGGGGGAAGTAAGTGGACGGAGCCAGAAGGAGCCGCTGGAGAGACGGAGAGAGACCTGGAGAGGGAACCCTGGGGGTCACCATCAACCGCCCGAGACCGGGCGCAGGAAACACCCTGCGCACCGTGAGAACCGCATGACTACCAGCGTGAGCCGATGGCAGCTCGAGGGTGCTGCTCCGGGCCCCGTGCACAGCAGACACCAAGACAGGACTGGACACGCAGCGCTGCGCGAATGAACAGGAATGCCTGCTTGAGAGGAAGTCGGGACAGAGCCAGGAAAGGCTGGCGGAGTCATGGGCCCCGATGCAAGTCTGAACGCCGGCAAAGCAGAGAGCGAGAGCAGCTGCAGGAAAGGGCCCGAGACGTGCGCTAGGGTCCAGGCGCCTCGGCAAAGCCATGGGTGTGTCCCGAGCCCGCGCCCATCGTGGCCCAGGTGCCCCGGCTCCGGGAACAGGTCTGCCTGGGCATCCAGCTCATGGGAGCATCAGCCGGCACCGGTGGCCCCACGGCATGTCAAAGCTCACCCCCAGGGGGTGGTGGGGTCCCCTGACCCGTTACAATTGCCCCCTCGAGTAGAAGGTCCATGAGGTACGTTTCCACTGATCAAGTCCCCAAGTGTCTGAATGTCACAAAGCAACACCCCTTTTCTTCTCAGGGTTCACCTTGCATCGCTGCTCCTGCGCACCCGTCGCTGCGCTAAACACCTCCTCTGTCTTTCTCGAGTCCCCGCAGCCACCCAACCCTCCTGTCACAGAGGAAGCACCCAAGGCTGGGGAAGGCTGAGGAATGTCCCCGACAGTGCGAAGTGAGCGAGGGGTGAGGCCAGCCTCCGACCCAGGTGCTCCGGCCTCGACGCTGGCCGCCACATCGTATAGCTAGCTCATCCCGACGGCGCCAGCGTTGCGAGGGGGGGTGGGGTGCGTCCTGAGAGAGAGGTCAGCAAAACGCCCTTGCAAAAGCCCCAAAGACAGTGCCCGGCCAGGCAATAAGGGCTCAAGGAATGTCACCGAGCCGGGACGCCGATCCAGCCCTGGCTGGCCGCCGCCGCCACCGCCGCCTGCCAGCCAGCGGAGCGAACAGATAGGATCAGGAGCAGCGGAAAAGGCACCAAAACGTAAAAAGGGCAAGAGCTAACCCTTCCTCAGGAAACAGCAGGAGTCACACAGATAGAATTCAGTGATAGGAGGCGTGAGAAATGCGAGGCATTCATCTCCTGGGTCCCCGGGGAAGAGAGTCACACAGGTGTGGCCTGTTTACGGCTTGTTCATAAACAGAAATATGTAAGATTTACGAGGCTGCCAGTGGGAAAGGACCGGTTCCCTGTACACACCTGTTTTCAGAAGCAGAAAGGAACAAAAATGTTGCCAGAGACGACGTCTAGATTTCTGCTTATGACCAGGATACAGTAACGGGGACAAAACCGACTGTATTCTGCCGTGTGCACCATGCATTTTTTGCCCAAATTTCTGAGGGAAAACCAAGGATGCGCAGTATACACGGGCATGAGGCTTACACGGCAAGGGTACCCCGACACAAGAATGCGGGTGCGCACCGTACACAGCAAAACACCTGTCCTCCCACCAGAAACGGCCCAAAGCTAAGGAAACAATACAAAACCATTGTCTCGGGAGGTGACGACACAGGACCGTGCTCCCCGAGGGAGGGGACGCACACGCGACGAGCCCCACGCGTGCCCCGGACTGCTACCCAGGCGTCGTGAGGCCAGGTGGCGCCCGGTGGCCAACTGGAGCTGGGGAGCTGGGGCTGGAGCTGGGGCTGGGTTGATTCCAGGTCCCACAAACCAGAGGGGAAATCTCTGAAGTTACGGCGAGTTGGGTAGAGTTCTCAGAAGCTTGCTGCCTCGGTAGCAGGCAGCGTAGGTTCTAACCCAAAGGCGGTTCTAATCTCATTTCGAAAAGCTTAAAAGCAAGCCTCGGAAGAATCAGCCTGTTTTCATAACTTCGTCCCAATAAAAGCCAAGGATATTTAGGAGAATTACAAAAACATCCAGCACCCCAACAAGGTAAAATTCACAATGAATGTCATCCAATCAAATACTACCAGGCATACGAAGAAGCAGAAAAAGATGTCAGTCTGTAATAAAGAAAAAAACCAATCAATAGAAACAGATCAAGAAATGTGAGGCAGACAAATGACAGAATTAGCAGGCAAGGGTGTTACACTGGTATTGTAACTACGTTTCATATATCCAAGGAGGTAGAGGGAAAAAATAAACACTTTAGGCAGAGAGGTGGGATACAGCAAAAGGATATAAATCCAATTTTGAGGGCAATACAGTATTTTAAACGAAAATTTCGTCAGTTGGATGGAATTAACAGATCCAGGGGTGTCCAGCCCACAGCCCACCTGCGACCCAGGATGGCTATGAACGCAGCCCAACACGCAATCATAAATTTACTTAGAACCTTGTTTTTGCTCATCAGTTCTCATTAGTGTCTGTGTATTTAATGGGTGGCCCAAGACAACTCTTCTTCCAGTGTGGCCCAGAGACGCCACCCCTGGGTGATGCAGAGGAAAGGATTAGTTGATTTGAAGACACAGGGATAGAAACGACCCAAAACGAAAGACAAGAAGCAGAAAAAAACAGAGTATCAGCGGCCAGGGGCCAGCCCAGCAGCCCCACACCTGTGGCTGGAGCCCCCAAAGGAAGGGAGGAGACAGAGACGGTATTTAAAGTTGTAACGCCTGAATACTTTCCCGGACTGGGGGGAAACCACAGACATGCACACCCAGGAAGCCCGACACATACACACACACACACACACACACACACACAGCCTCACGCACAGCCGCAGGCAGCCTACCCCCCAGGTCACACACAGTCGGAACGGACTGATCGCACAGCCACGGAAGTGCCCGAGGTCAGGCGATGATGCCCCAAAATGCACATTCAACATGAGCAACCCGAGCCCTCGCGTGGGAAATACGGTGAAGCAGGAAACCCTCGTACATTTAACGTGAAGCAGACGGGGAAGGGGCAGCTGGACGCGTCGAAGAGGAAACGCTCACCTGCAGGACCACAGGGTGGTGGAGCATCATGGTCACGGCAAAGGTGCCCCGAATGCTTCCGTCAAAATGAAGGTGACACCACAACTCCCCCTCACCCACCCCTGAGCTCCAGGTCCTTACTCCCAGCTGCCCCTGGGCAGAGCCATGGTCCCAGAGTTTCCGAACTCCGAACTCTCTTCTTGCTCCCACGTCGTCCCACCTCCCCCCAAACTCGTGCTCCCCGGTGTCCGCACTTTCCCTCTCCGTTCATGGTGTCCACCCCTTCCTACCGGGCTACCTGTTCTCACCTGCGATGCCTCCGGCTTCCTCCTAACCGGCCACCAAATCCTGTCAATTTGCCTCCGAAATGTCCTTGATATCGGGCACTTTTCTCCCCTGTTCTCTATTCACCCTGCTTCAGGCCTTCATCATTTCTTTTATTTTAATTTAATATAAACCTTTTCTTAAAATAACGCATGCATACAGAAAAACGCACAAATCAAGTCTAAAACTTAAAGCATTTGATGAAGGGCACACACCCACGTGACCACACCTAGATCTACAGGCAGGAGTTTCCATCACCCCGGATGGCTCCCCAATAATTACCTGAGTCCCCAAAAGATAACCGCTGTCTATACTGAAACCTAACACCACAAATTAGTTGTGCCTTATTTTTCTTTAACTTCTGATAAGTGGAATTATACAGTAAAAAGTCTTCTGTCTGGTTTCTTTAACTTGAACTATTTTTGAAAAATTCATTCCCGTTATAATCACTAGTTGGAATTATAACATTCAATATAGGGCTATGTCTTTTTTAAGTAAAGAAACGGAACGGAGCAATAAGTTATTCTGAAGCAATTTATTATTAAAACGTGAGCAAGGTTCTTGGTATAGAGAAAGTGAATAACCAGCCCTAGCCAGTGTGGCTCAGTGGGTTAGAGCATCTTCCCATGGATCCCAGGGTTGCAGGTTCGATTCCCAGTCAGGGCACATACCCAGGTTCAAGCCCCAGTTGGGGTGTTTATGAGAAAGCAACCAGTTGATGTTTCTCTCTCTCTCACACTTCCTCCCTTCTCCCCTCCCTCCCTTCCTCTCTCTGTAAAATCGATGGGGGGTGGGGGAAGCCAACCGGCGGAAGCCTGGAGTTAAAGGAACAATAACCAGCTGACTTTGCGTTGGGTACATGCTGCTGTGTAACCCAACGGCGGCAGACGGCAGCAGCCGGAGTAACCACGGCATCCATCATCTCGCAGCTGCCGCAGGTCAGGCTTTAGGAGCAGCTGGTTTGGTGGCTCTGGCCGAGGGCAGCTCCCGAGGTTGTAGTCCTGACGTCATCCGGGCCGCAGCCACCTGGAGGCCAGACGGGTTTCGGGCTTCTCCGAGATGACCACTCGCCTACCGCTGTTGTCATCAAGAGGCTTTGCGGGTCCCTCTTCCGAGCTGCTTGGACATCCCCATGACAGGGTGACGGCTTGCACCACAGAGAGTCACCCAGGAGGGAGCAAGGCAGGGCCCACGCTGCTTTCAGGGTGTAGCCTCAGGGGTCCCACGCGGTCACCGTGGGACACCCTGTGGGTGCACAGCTGCCCCCTGCTCACAGTGGGGCACGAGCTCGGGAGCCCGGGGTCATCAGGGGCCAACTTCGGGACTGGTGACCATGATGAACTGTGATTGAAATCTGACACTTTGGAGGTATTACATAGGACATTTAGAGTTTGAAAAATTATATAAAATCCAACGAGCATTTTTTAAAATTTTTATCTGTGTTTCTAAAACCTAAATACTTTTATTTGTTTTTGGCTTCATTTTTTTAATAATCTCTTGCCATGTGGCGTTTCCCACTCGGTCCTGTAGGTAGAAGATTCGCCCAGCTGCGGGTGTCGCGGTACTTCGTTAGTTAAGAACGCCAATGGTGTCAAACCGTGTGAGTGGACAGCAGCCTCACAACCCGCTGTCCCACGGACGGGCCTGTGGGTCCCTCCAGGCTTGACCGCTGCGAGCATCCCCCCACTGCCCAGCCACGGACCGAACTGCGGCACAAGGGCCTCTCCCAGTCTCCACGTGGCTCCAGAACTGTGCTGGTTCCTAAGAAGTGAGGCATTAGAGAGCGCTGCCGACCACCTGCAGCGCCTTCCCGTGCATCCCGTGCCAGCCCCGTCCCCCTCGAGGCGACCCACACGTGCTGCGCATGCGTGGTGTACGCACAGGCTCCGGCCCGAATAACGCCCGTTTTCTTGTGAACTGGTAACCTCTGCCAAGTCTTTCACCACGACATCATTCGCACGTCGTTCTGTATCCTAACAGTGTCTCACTCAAGCACACCACGTGCCATTTCAGGTGCAGGGTCGAAACTGCTGTCCACCTCAGGCGAGACATTCACGTACCCCGCCAGCCACACTCGATGGCCTTCTTTCTGCGGGACCCCGGGTATTACCACGTGTGAAATGGGTACTGATGGAGGCCGCGTCCGGTCCGTCCCAGGAGGGGCGAGGCCTGCTGCTGACGGGAGACGGGGGGAGAAGAGGAGAGAGGGACACAGAGGGGCGGCCCCTGCCCCCTGGGGACAAGCTGCTCTGGGGAAGGAGGCAGGACTCCCGATGGATGCAAACAGGTGCGGACATCGGTTTTTTTAAGGCTGGTGTACTTAATTCCCTTCAGCACGTATGGAATATTTTTATCCTGTTCGGCGAGCCCTAGCCCTGACAGCCAGGGGCTCTCTTGGGGGACCGTGGCCCCGACCTGCTGAGCACAACCTGGCAGGGAAGCCAGGCACCCCAGTCATCACCTGGGGCTCTCGCCTCGGAGCTCCCTAAGGCCGTGTCTTTGTGCGGCAGGGTTCCTCCCGAGGAGGAACGGGCTCCAGGATCTGGCTGACCCGGTTTTGAGGCTGCCTGTGCCCCCCACTTTTGAGAACAAACCCTGAGCTTTCCCAAGCCCCAGTTTCTTCACTTAGAAATCGGATGGTTCCTCTGAGGTGGAGAGGCCGTGATAACTACCAACGACCCAGCAGAGACAGACAAACAGTTCCACCCTGACGGCAACCAGAAAAGCAAAAACTCCCTTCTTCACCGGTCTCCCTGCGCCAGGCCCTAAGCGGCACGCCCCTGCCCACACCTCGCCCCCAGGTAACACTCGTGCAGGGATGGCCTCTCCCTGGCAGGAGGGGGTTCTGCGAGAGGCTGCCCTGCCACGGGCCCTCAGCCGGGCAGGGTCTGGGGTCCACCACACAGCCTGGTGGAGGAGACACGGTACTTGTAACACGTCCCACGGTTCCACAATGGGCCCCATTCCCGAAGACGGCAGCATACGTACACACGTCTTGCCTCTTTTCACAACCACGTCAAAATCACAACTAAAATATGGAACAACTATCACTCAGAGCCATCGGAAATCGAGGTAGATGAAAGTCCAACTGCAGAATTACAGAAACTGCATCCATCCAGACTGAGCCATGGAGCCAGCAGACTGGGTGCCATATCTGAGATTCCATCAACTGAGCTGTCACTGTTTGACCCGCCTCGGAGATCCCCAGAGACTCCGCCCCACCCAATTTACAGACCCACCCAAGCTGCTTTTCCATATGAATGGTCTTGGCTCAAGCTTCACAATTTCCTAAATCTTCTCAGACAAGCAACAGCTAGCCTCAGTGAGCCCCAGGCCCAGCACGAGCAGCAGCCAGCCTAGGCTCACAGCTTGGATTTGCCTAGGAATCTCCAAGCACAACACAAGCAGCAGCTTCTCAGATTGTTTTACAGCTCAGGCAGGGTGGCCCTGGGCAAAACACAGGTAGGGGCTGACCTTGGCCCCCACCACCTGGGAAACCCCAGGGCCAGCACACCCGGTGGACAGCTACAGACCACGTCAGAGCACCACCACCCTGCCCCTGCACAGCTGATCCTCCACAGAAGGTGGAGGTTGGTGGTCAGTGGTCACAGCCAATCCTTGCCTTTGACTGGTCTGGGTAAATCCCTCCCATTGATCTGCCAACAGCAACCAAGGCTCAACTACAAGAGGAGGGTGTGTGCAGCCCACACAAAGGGTGCACCTTGGGTGCTCAGCTTGGGTGACAGGGGAGGCTGTACCACTGGATCCCACAGGACACTGAATACATTAGGCCACACTAGCAAGACACAGAGTCAAAGCAGCTCTACCTAATACATAGAAACAAACACAGAGAAGCTGCCAAAATGAGGAGACAAAGAAACATGGCCCAGATGAAAGAACAGATCAAAACTCCAGAAAAAGAGCAAAGAAAATGGAGGTAAGGAATCTATCAGATGCAGAGTTCAAAACGCTGGTGATCAGGATGCTCAAGGAGCTTAGCGAGGACCTCAGCAGCATAAAGAAGACCCAGTCAGCAATGAAGGGTACACCAATTGAAATAAAGAACAACTTACAGGGAAAGAATAATAGTGTGGATGAAGCTGAGAATCAAATCAATGATTTGGAACATAAGGAAGGAAAAGCAGTCAATCAGAACAAGAAAAAAGAATCCAGAACAATGAGGATAGCGTTAAGTAGCCTGTGGAATTTTAAGCAATCCAGCATTCACATCACAGGTGATGCCAGAAGACAAAGAGAAAGAGCAAGAAATTGGAAATCTATCTGAAAAAATTATGAAGGAAAACTTCCCTAATTTGGTGAAGGAAATAGACATGCAAGTCCAGGAAGCACAGAGAGTCCCAAACAAGATGGATGGAAAGAGGCCCTCTCCAAGGCACATCGTAATTAAAATGCCAAAGGTTAAAGACAGAGAACCTTAAAAGCAGCAAGGGGTAAAGAAGCTAGCTGCCTACAGAAGACTTCCCATAAGACTCTCAGCTGATTTCTCTAAAGAAACTTGGCAGGATAGAAGGGATTGGCAAGAAATATTCAAAGTCATGAAAAGCAGGGACCTACATCCAAGATTGCTCTATCCAGCAAAGCTGTCATTTAGAATCGAAGGGCAGATGAAGTGCTTCTCAGATAAGGTCAAGTTAAAAGAGTTCATTGTCACCAAGCCCTTATTCTATGAAATGTTAAAGGGATTTATCTAAGAAAAAGAAAAAAGAAAATCAAAACTCTGAACAATAAAATGGCATAAATACATGTCTATCAACAATTGAATCTAAAAATCAAAGTAAGCAAAGAAGAGCAGAGACAGAATCATGGATACGGAGAGCATTTTGATGGTTGCCAGATGGGAGGGGGGTGTGGGGAAATGGGTGAGGAGGTGAGGGGACTGAGAAGTACAAACAGGTAGTTACGGAACAGCCGTGGGACTGTCAAGTACAGCACAGGAGATGGAGCAGCCAAAGCACTTACACACACGACCCTTGGACTGAACAATGGTGGGGTGTTGCTTGAGGGAGTGGGGGTTGCTGGGTGGAGGGGGGCAAAGGGGGAAAAATCAGGGCACCTGTAATACCATAATCAATGGAATATATTTTTAAATACATTAAAAATTTTTTAATTTTTTTTAACTTTTTTAAATTTATTTATCTTTAGAGGGGAAGGGAAGGAGAGAGGGAGAGAGGGAGAGAAATATCAATGTATGGTTGCCTCTCATATGTCCCCTGCCGGGAACTGGCCTGCAACCCAGGCATGTGCCCTGACTGGGAATCAAACCACAATCCTTTGGTTCACAGGCCCACGCTCAATCCACTGAGCTACACCAGTCAGGGTACATTAAATTTTTTTAATTAAAAAAATAAAAATAATAAAATAAAATAAATGGGTCCCATTCCTCAATAGCCCCCACACACCTCAACAGCACGAAGAGATGCCTCAACAGCACAACATGCATAAAATGGTGAGCGTGTGGGCTCAGGTGTACAAACACAGGATTGGGGAATTCGGGCGTGTCCCGTAAAACGGGTCCCCAACCCCTGGGCCTCAGCCCCATCTCCTGTCAGGTCAGTGGCATCAGCTGCTCACTCACAGGAGCGTGAACCCTGCTGGGAGCCGCGCAGCTGCAGGATCCAGGCTGCGGCTCCTTGGAAGCACGCAGCGCCCGAGGAGCCAAGGTGCAGCTGGGGCGGGGATGCAAACTCGGATCGTCGCCTGCAGGGTGGTCGGAGGGCACTGAGACCGCACAGAACCAACTGCCTGCAGACTCACGTCAACCCCTCAGTGAGTGGCGGGTGACGGGGAAGCTGCCCCGGCAGCAGGCTTTAAGTCGGAACCCGACATTCATTTTAGTCCCGCACGGTCCACCTGGCATCTCATCACCGCTTCCATCCGCGCCTCTTCCCTGCGCGGCGCCCTCGTCTCACTCACGGTTTGGGAAGCCCACAGGCGAGCCCTCGCCACGGTGAGCAAACCACAAACATCGCTGGGGAGCTTCTTTGAAGGGGGGGAAACACCCAGTAAGTTATTTTGAAACAATTTATTATTAAAACGTGAACCAGGTTCTTGGTGTTAAAAAAAACGATGCCCGCAGAAGACTCTGAGACTGCCAACAAATCGAAAGCCGCATTTAAAAGAAAACACCAAGAGTCCTGCCTAAATTACAGGTCCGTTGCAACAGGTGACTCACCTTCTCCAAGCCCGCTTTGCGTGCTCTGCGGAGACCAGCCCTCCAGCGAAGCCATGAAGCCTTCGCACCTGCCTCGCCACGCGGAGACCAAGCACCCGCATTAAAGGACAGGCCTTTGGGGTTTTCCAGGAGAAGGAAACGTGAGCAGCAAGAACAGACGCAGCCCCGGAGGCCGGCACAGCCGCGGCCGGGTCTGACTGCATCGCTGGCTGAAGCTACGCAGCCCTGTGCTGCAGCTGAAGAGTTAGCTGACCCTGCGGCTGAGGACGTTTGCCGTGAACTTTCAGCAGAGGCTGCGGTTCCAAAGGTGGCACCTGTTGCTCTTTCGGCTCGCACCAGAGCTAGACGAACTGACGAAACAGCAGAGGACACTGAGGCCCAGTGTCAGGGAGGACTGGCGAGTCACCGCGGGCGGCAACCCAGGCCGGCGAGGCTCCCGATGCTGACGACCGGGCAACAAGGCTTGTCTCCGTGCGGCGCGTTTTCCGGAGGATGTGCAGGCGGACGCGTCAGGTGCGCTTTGGTTGCCAGCCGCCGCCGCAGCTGCGGAACCTCCTGAGTCTCTGGGCGGTCGCGCAGCAGGGAAACGGCGCCCGTCGTTTCCTGTCGGTGCAGGCAGGGCCCGAGCGGCTGCTGGCCGGGACTGGGTGGCTCTCTGGTTTCCCCGCTCGGGGCCAAGAGGTCGCTTCTGAATGGGGGCCTTCGCCGTCTGCCATCCACAGAGAAGCGCTCCTCACTGAGACTCGTCCCCTGAACTCAACGTTCTGCGGGACGCGATGGAAACGACCAGCTACAGGAAAGCACTGGCCCTGAGCTCACGGGTGTGCGTCCACCCGGGCAGCTCTGGGGGGAGATGGGCCTCCCCTCACGCACAGGAGGGGGCGGCTTTCTGAGGGCAGATGGCCAGCCTGAGTTTCCGAGTCGCGGGAGCCGCTCCAGAGGTTTCTTTCAGAAAACCCGCCACCGCCGGCAGCGCGGTTCAGCGACCCAGAACGGGTCCAACACCTCGCTTACTTGTGTGACACGTTCTCCCTGCTCCACGAGCTCCATCTGCCACTTCGGGGGAGAACGACAGCTGCGCTCGAGGCGGCAGATGGAGGGGCCGCGTTCAAAGCCCAGCTGGAGCTGCGGGGGCCATGAGAGGGCAGGGGGGTTTGGCACGTGTCCGACGGGAGCGGGGATTGCGAGAGGGACCGAGGCAGGGCCTTGTTCCTCCCGGCTGGCGCATGAGTGCCTCCCTCAGCTCTCAGAAGGGTCTCAGCGTCACTCCCCAAACACAGAAGACCCTCGGCCTGGGAAGGAGTGGACCGGCCGCGACCCATCGGGGAATAAGCCCGGTGAGTCTACTCCGTCCCGGCCGGAAGGGGACTGTCTGCTGGAAGAGATGGCGAACGGCAGCAGCCTTAAAAGAATGTTGGAGACAACTCCAAATCTCCGTGCGTCTGGGTTAAATAAAGTCAAGGCGGGACATCCTGACGTTGCCGCAAAAGCACAAAAGGCCTGCTTCCATTTCCAGCACCCGGTCTCTGTGAAGCAGGGTTTTCTGCGGCGACAGCAGCCAAGGCAAGATTGCGGAGCGGACGGGACCTTAACGGCACCCTGCGGGTGTCACTGTCCCCTTCGCCCCCAGAGGGGACCGTCTGCTTGCAGGAAAACAAGCCCAGGGCTCCCCCGATTCTGCATTACGGTGAGCTGTATAATTGTTTCATTATACACGACAACGCACTGATGACAGAAATAAAGTACACAGGAAAGGTAATGCGGTCAAATCATCCCCAAACCATCCCCCCTCCCCCGGACTGTGGAAAAACTGTCTTCTGCAAAGCCAGTCCCTGGTGCCAAAAAGGTTGGGGACCGCAGCTTTAAAAGACCGGCCTACAGCAGGAAGCAGACCCAGGCCCCGGGCTGCAGGTGCCCGAGAGAGCTCTGTCTCAGTCATGTCCTGACGACCCCTTCGTGGGGGGGACGCAGGCAGAAAGGACCGAGGAGCAAGAACCAGCTTCCCAAGGCAGACAAGCCAGGTGCCAGGCAGGGGACGGGAAACGGCCTTCAGGTGACTCTCAAGCTGGCAGTGTGACCAGGACACCGAGGGTGAGGAGAGCCAAGAGCTGGGGGGGGCAGGCGGGGCCGCATGGCACTACGTGACTCTGAGGACCATCTCGAAAGGCACAAAGCAGGTATGATCAGGTTTCTCTGCAGGAGAAGGCTCCCAAGTCTCGCGTCCCGTGTGTGAGGACGCTGCCCAGCAAACCCAGGGGCAGCAGGCGGGAGGCGGGCCTGCCATCGGAGGGAGGGACTGGAGAGGCCGGACCTGAGCTGGCCCTGGACGTGCGAGATGTGGCCGGTTGTCACCTTTCGGACAAGATGAAGCGGGACTACCCCAAGCAGTGACACCCAGCCCCAATGTTTGTGATCGACAACACACACACACACACACACACACACACACACACAGGAGATATCTTTTAAAAAATAATTCTTCAAAAGTATGCACGAGAAAGTCAGCCCAAAACAAAGGAACTGCATTTAAGAATGAAAAAAGAGAAGGTACATGAGGAAATCCTTAAGAATGAAAAAAAAAAAAAAGAGGATAAAAGAGGAAATCCTTGAAAATTGATTAAACTGTAGTTACCGAAAGTAATCATGTCCCAAAGGATAAGCTTTTCCTGCCAGTGACAAAGCAAAGGAAACCCCAACAAAAACAAGTGAGGACGCATTGCACAGCGTGGCGCAGCTTTCAAGTTCAAAGACAAGATCGGTTCGGGAGACGAGATGGGCGAAGTCAGGCGGGCGCGGCCCCCGGATGCCGTGATGCAGTAGAACCAGCAGCGGCACCCGGTCCCCGGCTCCTCCCGAGAGGCAGGGCTCCCCGGCCTTCCCTTCGCCCGTCCCCACGGAGACAGGGTCCCTGCCACCAGTCACGGTCCCGGCTGGCCCACCCTCGCACCCACGCCCCTTCTCTCCTAAACTCCTGGAATCGTGTCTTAAATTCCTACTGAGCTACCCAACTCGGGGTGTCCCACGTTTGTGGGCCCCGGGGCACAGCATCCCCTACGTGGGACCAACGTCTGCTGGGCCTTGCGCTCCCAGACGGGGCTCCTCACGGCAACGGCCGCTTTGCTGACCACCTCCCACGAAGGGGCCTGTTCGGGAACTTTCCCCGAAGCAGCAGGTCTCCAGGGTCAAGGTCGGGTTCAGAGCCGCGGTCTGAGCCCACAGTCTACACTTTCTCTTCTTATGTCTCGTTCTGAAGTCTTTTTACTCTGAAGTGCTGGGGCTGGGAGGGTGGGGGGGTGGGTGATAGTTTCTTCCTTCGTATCTTGTAGACTTCATGAGTATGAAAGAGAAATTTTAAGGAAATTAGCCCTACGAGAAACAGCACAGGAAGAAACATTTCGTGAAGGTCCCTTCCTTTGGGAAACCCCAGAACTGTGATTTTTTTGCCCATGTTGCAATTTAAGTAGCAAAGTATTTTTAAAAACAACTTTCATTAGGCGTTCACTGAGCTATTACAAAACTGTAACTCATATGAGGAACACGGACATTCTCGAACGGAGGCGGTGGGACAGAGAAGTGACAACCGGAGCCACATCCGACAGAAATCCCACGATCCTGGCTTTGCAACTCACCGGACTCCGTAGCTCCGGGCAAGTGATCCAGCCTGCGTGGTGGTCGGTGTTTTGCTCTGAAAAATATGGGTAACAGAAGGAAATCACAAAAGCCAAACTGTGGGCTGCGGGGAACACTGGGGAGGCAAACGCTCACCCATTAGTTTTTAAGCTGTGGGTGATTCCGTGGACGGCCATGGTTAAATTGGTGGTTTGGGTCATGGGCTGTAAGATAAGTTACTGGTGCTGAGGTGCAGCCCCGAGAAAGGCTGCACGGGTCTCGGTGAGAAGTCCCCCACGGGACTCCGGTGCGCCGTGGGTCTCGGCTAGAACACAGCCGTCGGCGGTCAGCGGAAGGGCAGGAGGGAAGGGCCCGCCGGCCATCCACGCATCACAAGGACGGTGGCCTGTCACAGTGTTGGCCAGACGCCACACCTGCCCACCTCGGGCAGGGAGACCAAGCTCGGTGCCGCCTCCTTGTGGTCCCACACCCGTGGGACCCAGGGCAGCGGGCGTGGGGACACACGTGGAGAAGACCTGCAGGCCACGGGGAAACGGGGAGGGGGGGTTCACCCAGAGCCATGCAGAAGGGAAGCGACCTCTTTTGCATCAAACTTGACACTTTAAAATGAGTGAGACAGAGTTCCACGTGTCACCCTAATTACCTGCCCCCGTGCATCACATCACACGGAAACACAGCCATTTCATGACACTTGCCGCTTCGGGCCAAGAATTCAGCAGAGCAGAGCGGCGGGGTGCTGCTCACAGCGTCTGGGGCCCGACAGGAAGAGGCTGGTGTCCTCGGACACCCGTCATCAGCGCACCTGACACCTGGCCTGGAGGGTGCACTGCCCTGCCCCCTGACCAGCGTCCTCAGATATGGCCTCCACTCGGGGGGCTCCTCACAGCACGTGGCTCCGGCTAGTCGAACTGACTACACGTTCCGGACCTCCACGAAGAACCGTCGCCCGGTACCGTGTGACCTCACCTAAGACGTCGCGGGGCGTTCTTTCTGCGGCTCTCTGGGAATCTAAGCAGTCCCAAGTTCACGCAGATTCAAGGAAGGTGAACAAAACCCACGCCCCTCAATGGCTGGAGGGTCTCAGAGGATTTGCAAAACCTGGGAAAGTCCAGCCTGGTCCCCAGGGGGACAGGAAGCAGCTGGGAGAAAGGAATTGTTGACACAGAAGTTTCAGGTCACGCGGGGATCCTCCTTCAGCCACTTCCAGGGACTTCCCGCTGCAAGAGGAGCCCTGGGCTCCCCGCTCGGGCAACGAGCGGCAGCAAGAAACCTGCCATTTCAAGGCCACTGGTTGTCACACACAGTCAGTCTCTGTGCTTAAGACTCGGTTTCCTTCGAAACAGTTAGTAAGTCTGCGGCTGTACCACCCTGAACACGCCCGACCTCGTGTGATACCTTTAATAAGTAAGAACATGTTTGATGGGGTATCTTTTCAGCGTTAAAAGGAAGCAATATATACAGCAAGAATTTTAATTTATAAATCTCTGTGTAAATCTAGTCACACGCAGTTTTGCCAAAGAGGCGGATGGGTCGCAGCACTGGCGCCGTTTCTCGACTCCACGATGCCAGCGCTGGGAAAACGCCTCTCAGTCAAGAGCACGGAGAGGAACTGAAGCGGCGCTGGCATCTCGGCGTCCGGCCGGAGCCTCCCGAGGCAGAGGCCCCCTGGACGGCAAGCGGCGCTTCCCGACATCGCACCCATTCGGGCCAGAACAGAGTGGGCGCATCCGTGCGGCCCGCCCTCCCCGCCACCGGCGGCCCCCATTGGCCACACCCTTCCTGGGGCGACAGGGGTGGCGACTCGCCCCCGCGGGGGCCCTGAAACCAGCCACGCACCGAGCCGGTGGGCGCCGCTGCCCCGCCTGCCGCAGCGCAGGGGCCTCTGCTTCTTTGATGAGCCACAACGGCTCGCGCCAGGACAGCAGCCTGCAGACGGTGGCGAGCTCACGATGACGACACACCGCACGCGTTATAAAAACCCGGCGAGCTTTCCCGTGGGCAGGGTGGCGCGCGCACGGGCGATGGAGTCGAGGTCCGGCCAGGAGCGAGGAGGCGGCGCGGGGCATGGGGGCTCGGAGCGCAGGCGGCAAATGACCATGAAGAAGCAGCTGTGACTTTTTTGTTGCTCGATAAAACTGTTTTAAGTATCCAAGTTTTAATAAAAAAATTACCAGTCGTACCAAAAGCCAAAAAGACTGCAAAATGATTTGAAAACACAGTCCACAGGCGAGAAATGACAAAGTCTGAGGGTCGCTTAAAACTTCCAGTAACATCTTCCCCGGTTCCACCGGGGAGACGTAGCAGGACAAGGGCTCGGTGAGTTTAGAAACTAATACATCGTCCGGATGGGTCCCTGACTAGTGTCCTGCTCCCGTAACTTCAGGCAGTGTGGTGTTGAGGTAAGGAAAGACGTATTTCACACTTTCTCATTTACCCAAGAGAAATAAAAATACGTGTCCACACAATGCGTGTCATGAAAACAAAAGCTGAAAACCACCCGAATGTCCGTGAGCTGCTGAGCGGATGAACAGATGGGGGTAGGTCCACACAGCAGGACATTACTCGGTGATAAAAAAAGAACAAAGTAGCGATATACGTGGGAACAGCCCTGAAAAACGTGATGCGCAGACGTTGGAATGAAACGCATGTGCTGCGAGGCGCTGTCCATGTGAAATTCTAGCACCGGGAGACCGGCCGCGGTGCGGAGAGCCCAGCCCCAGCCGCCTGGCCCTGGCGGGCGGGGACGGCCCAGCGGGCCGGAGGGGCCCTGGCCTGCCTGGGGAGGGTGTGGGCTCCGCCTCTTGGCTGGGCAGGTAATTCAGTTTCTCCGTGGCTCTGGTCCCTCGTCGGTCACGTGGGTGTGACAACAACACCTATTTCCTAAGGCTGTTCCGGGGTCTGAGAGCGGCTGGCAGACGTGAAGAGGTCGGAGTGCCTGCGACCGAGACTTCTCCGCGTGTCGGCCACTGCGCTGTCGGCAAAGGACACGGCTCCCCGCGGGGACGCTTGCTCCAGAGCTGTTCGTAAAAGCAAGTCGGCTCACGTGGGATATCACGTCCTCACTAACTGCGGTCTTGATGGTACAGAATCTGTGGTAACACGTGCATTAGAAGTTCACACCAGGAAAATCAAGTAAACGTCTCAGGAAGTGCAGGAAAAACGACATAAGATCAAACATCTATTCTTGAGACAAAGCGAAACGGATCAGGTCTTGCTTTTGATCACATCCGAAGCCAGCCTCAAATTTAATGGCCAGTGTTTCAACTCTCCATTCGAATTTCACAAACAAACGTAAGTCCTGCTTCCACCACTGTAATTAACTTCTGCAAGTAAAACCCAACGCAATCCAATAATAAAAATAAATAGGGACTCCATAGACTGGAAAGGACCGAGATGCACAATTCTCATTACTTGAAGATTATACGATTGCATAAGGAGATTAAGCAAAGTGGCGGGTTAAAAATGTCACTTAGAAAAATGGATAGTTCTCTTATACACAAATCATAATAACGGAAAAAATGTCTAATAGCAAAACAAAAACAAATTATTAGGAATCACCGTAAGAGTGAATATGCAGAGCAAATATGAAGAAAACATGACAATTTTACTGAGGAGACATAAAAGTTGAGCAACTATTTCTACACAGACAGACTAGAAGCTATAAAATGATCAATTCAGCCTTCAAAAATATCGATTGAAAAAGAAGGAAGACTTTGGCAGGTATTTGACAAAACAATACTAAGTGTACGTGGAAGGAAGATGAAATAAACGAGGAAATCCAGGGAAACAATCTGGAGACAATGTAATTAGAAAAGACTTCTCTCATCAAATGCTAGAAACAGGAATAAAACTACGGAACTAACACATTTGGAGGCGGGAGCCCCGCCTCCTGAGCTTCCACTGTTGCGTAAGGAACTTCCCCAACGCCGGGGTCCCAGCACCGCGGGCTGGTCCTCCCGCAGTGAGTCAGGAAGCCGGGCGGGGTCTGGCGGGGTGTTCCTGCTGCTGCCCCACCAAGACGCAAAGTCACCTCAGGTCTCGCCCGCCCAGGGAAGGGCCTGCTCCCAAGCTCACTCCCTCGGCAGCAGGGGTGGCAGTGCAGATGCCCACGAGCCCCGGCCACAGGCCTCCCCGTGGGTGGCACACACGTGGCAGGTAGCTTTACCGAAGCAAGCAAATGGGGCGGGCAGGAAAGAACCAGTTCTGGTGAGTGACAGCTCTGTCGTCGAATGGCTGATGTGACGACATCCCATCTCAAGCAGTGTCCTGTGTGCTGTAAGCACGGCACCAGGTTCGGCCCGCCCTTGTGACAGGGGCGAGGGTCGCACACAGGCGTGACTACCCGGGTCGTGGGGCTCCACGAACCTCCCCGCCATGAGCAGAGTCCCGCCAATGCAAGGACAGGAGGAGAACCGGAGGAGAGGCGAGTTCCTTCCAAAACCCACCGGACAGCGAAGATGGCGCGGTGCACAGCGAGTCGGGAAAAGCTGCCTCGATCGTGCCGTTGTCCAATCGAAGACGCCGCCGGAGAGCCGGCTAGCCATCAGAAACACCGGGACACCTCCTCTCCCGTGCACCAATTAATCCCCCACGGCCCAGAATCGCACGTAGAGAAATAATAGTAAATCCAAGAGACAGACAGGGTTTTTGACGATCATTATCTTGGAGCAAGAAAAGCGTTTCTTAACCTGGCACGGCGTCCAGAAGCTGAGAAGCTGACTGACAGCCCCCGCCGGCGTGAGAACTCCCAAGCACCGTGCAGAGGGAAACACTGGGAAAGAACGTTGGCTGCCCGCGTGACAAAGAGGCCGTTTCCTCAACATAAAAACGCTACTTTTAATCAGGAAAAATTAACCCGGTAGGAAAATCGGCTGAGCCCATGTCAATGTGCAAGATGCATATGAAAAGGGTGTCCGGATGAGTTCATAGTTAAAGAAATATAAACGTCAAACAAGAAAAAGAGATACCATTTTTTAATCTATGAAAATGGCAAAAAAAAAAAATTTTACTGTCCCACAACCCACAGGTGGCACAAGCACGAGGAGGGACGTAAGCTCAGGCTGACCTTTTGGAGAACCAGCCGTCCCGCAAATTCTGTCCAAGCTGCAAAGTGGGTTTCCCCTTGGACCCAGCACCTGCACAGCCAACACTCTCTCCTGGGGATTCTCGAAAGCACACAGTGCCCACCCACCAGCACCCACTCACACTCACACGCACAGGCACACGGGCACACACGCAGCTCACACGCCCTCTCACTCATGCACCCCCCACTCTGGCTGCAGCAGAAGGCTGCGTGTGTGGGGGGGGGTTGTGGGGGCACTGCCCCCCGACTCACCGACAGGGTCTCAGGGCAGGGCCTGGCCATCACCTGCTCCAGGGTGCAAACCGAACGCCTGGTGTCCACCGTCTCTGCCGAGACCACCGTGCATCAGGGAGAGCCGGAGCCGAGTCTGGTAAACAGGCGGTTCGCAAAGGTCCGGCGTGGAGGCGAGAAGCTGTGGGGACCGCCCAGGGTCCCCAGGGCAGCCGGGGGGCAGTTCCCCACATGGAAGTGGAAGGTGAGAGAGCGAGTCTGAGGGAGGAAGCGGGCAGAAGCTGGACACACGTCCCCCACGCGCAGAGCAGCCCCAGACGGGGCGGGGCTCCCTCAGGGATGAGGGAGGCCCCCTTCCAGTCCACGCAGGGGCCTCGTGCAGGTGGAGGCTGCTCCAGGTCCCTACATCACCATGGTGAGAAAACAGGTGTTAAGTGAACGTTTCCCACTGACCTGCTGTGCACGGCGCCACTCAGCTCCTGAGCGTGTTCCTCGCCAGCTGCGGAGACTCCGTGGGCCGAGCGGCAAGGCCCCGCCCAGACACCGCCAGAGGCCACGTCTGGGGCTGCATTTTTTTTTTTTTTTTTTTAAGTTTTCTCACCTGTTTGCACGCTTCAGCACTGGCACATTGCAACTATGACTTTTATCATGGAAAAAGGTAGCCTTGGAAAAGGTGGGAAATCATTTTCAAGCAGATCCTTACGCTGAACCCCAATCATACAGACAACCTTTAGGCATCATTGTCTGGATGAATTTTGATTGTTCAAAGGTAAACATTTTTGAGAACACCAACTATAGTAAGATACCAAACCATCTTCAATCTCATTACATAAAAAATAAGGAAAAGTAGATGCTATCACTGAATAATTTTTTGAATGTGTGCATTATTAATACTGGTTTGTTTGTTTGTTTGTTTTTTTAAAAACAAGTTCTGATTTCTTTGTTTTGTTCTTCACTGGACAAAGAATCAGATTATGGGAAAAATTTGAAAGCTTAGAAATGTTGATGTTAAAGACAACAATAAATAGAAATTCTAGCCCTAGCACAAGCAGTTTAGTTCTAAAGCTGTCTGCACACTTCCCCGATTCGTGCAGCTCAGGTTGCTGGGCGTCATCGGCAAAGGGAGCCCTCGCCGGTTCGACCCTCCGCCTGGGCCACCGCCTCAGTCCCCAGCGAGGGCGCGAGCAAGAGGCGACTGATCCGTCACACGGCTGTGTCTCTGTCTTTCTCCCCACCCCCCCGCTTCCGCTCTCTCTAAAAATAAATAAATAAAACCTTTTAAAAAATAAACAACTCTCTACGAATTGCCTTTTTACCAGAGGAGAGGCAGGTATAAATTACACAGTTTCAAGAGCTTGGATGGAACCCTGGATTCCTAGGACCTGGGACAGGGCCAAGGGACCACCATCTTTGCTGCCCCGGCCCCGCACCGAAGGAAGCCCCGCGCGGTAAAGGGAACCTCGGGACACGCGCCGAGGGGAGGTTAGCCCAGCTTGTCCTTGGAAGAAGAAATGAAATCACCCAGAAAAAGCACTTTGGGAACTATGATGAACGTGAGGAAACAAGGCCTTCCTCCTGTGAATAAGTGTTCAGCGTTGCTGTACCTGGTAGCGAGTAAACTGGAAGTAGGAAACGGTGACAGCGAACTCGTGTCTGTTCCTCTCACAAAGGAAAGATAACTTGCATACTTTGCTGACTACCCAGCGGGAAGTCCGTGGAAGCAAAGGACGAAGATTCCGTTGGAAAAAGGAATCATTTAATAACACGCAGGGTCCACGCTGCTTGAGTGTGGACGCGAGAGCAGTGATTAGGGTATAACGATTTGCAGTTCCAATTTGCACATTTCACCTAAAGTGATGCCATGTGGTGTGCTCGAGCGCGATGGTGTTCTGCGTCAGAGTCCCATGCTCACGATTGTGTAATTCAAAAGGGGTGTTATTTGCGCTGGACCCTGGATGTTCTAATTTAATGATCACTTCTGGTTTTGAACAAGAATCATGATCTGGCAAAGGGGAAATGTCTAATTGGGTGCTGCATAGAATAACATTGGACATCTTTTAAATTAACTCAAGAAGAGCCAAGGTGTAAGAAACAGCGATGGAGGCAGACACCGAGAGCTTTTTCGTTAGGAGACAGTAAAACCTCTTCACCCAAGGTCAACACGAAGGTCACGGCCAACGTTTCCTCTGCTTCTTCGGCACGCGGACTCTGGTGTGCAGGAAATCTTCGTGTGGAAGTTCCTAAGACGTGAAAAAGTGATTCCCACTTTTCACTTGTACAATCAATTTAAAAAGTGAGCTTTGAATGTAATGTGCAAATAGCTCTGTAATTTCTGATGTTACGTATTTTTAAAAACACATTTTAACACACTTGCTGTTTGTGCTACGTGGACACACGGCCACACAGCGCCCACAGTTCCCACCAGGGTTCAGTCTTGGGGTATGTTCTGTGGCCATGAGCAGACCCATAAGGGCCTCTGTCCGCGGCGACAGTGTCCAGCCGAACAGCTCTGCTGTCCTAACAACTCTCCGCACTCCACCCATCCCTCCCTTCCGGCCCCAAACTCTGGCAGCCACGAACCTTTTCACCGTCTCCGTAGTTTTGCCTTTTTCCAGAATGTTGGAGTCATACTGTGTGTAGCCTTTTCAGGTTGGCTTCTTGCCGGGAGTAATACGCATTTAAGTTGCCTCCCTGTGTTTCCATCCTTCGTAACTCTTTTAATTAAAAAAAAAAAAAAATTTATCCCCCGAATCACACTCCATGGTCATTGGGATGCACCGCAGCTGACCCATCACCTACTGAGGGGCGTCTGGTTTGCTCCCAGGTGTCGGCGGCAGTTACGCATGAAGCTGCTCCGAACACGCGTGTGCAGGCTTTGTGGGGGCATGTCTTCAACTCCTTTGGGAACACACTAAGGCGCACGACGCTGGATCGTACAGCAAGAGCATGTTCAGCTCCGTAAGGAAGTGCCAAACCCTCCTGCGAGGTGCCCGCACCACACTGCGCCCCCCCAGCACCGAGCGAGCCCCCTGCCGCTCCAGGTCCTCGCCAGCACTTGGTGTTGTCAGCATCTGGAGTTTGGCCTTTCTGATGGATGCCTGATGGTGCCGCGCTGTTTCAACGTGCCTGTCTCTGATGACCCACAAGCTTGCGCATCTTCTCGTGAGCTGATTTTCCATCTGTGTGTCTTCCGTGGTGAGGTGTTCAGTGCCGTTTTTTGATGGACGACATCTCCCTCAGAAGCACATTCCAGGTCCGTTCTGCAGAAGCGTGGCCTTGAGGCTGGTCAACCTCCAGCCAGTGCTGCTCTGCAAATCTGGCAAAGCTGCCACGTGGAGACATTTTTTGTCCCTTTAGCGAAGCAGCTGGGGTTTGCTTGAAATCCGCAGACGACTTGAACTCTGAAAACCTGGGTTTCAGACTCTGCTCGCTCTGAGGAGCTCTGAGCAAGACACGCGTCCCTGGGCCTCCGCTGCTTCCTCTGTAAAACCCACCGGTCCCCGGGGCTGCCACATCCCACGATTCCCAGTGAACGTCATTCCAGGAATCCCGACTCTGACAAACCCAGAGTGCAGGGCAAACGAAGCCCAGGGTGCAGGGGTGGCCTGTGACCTTGACGGCCTCAGCAAATGCCGCTCCGTGGTGCACGGAGCAGCTGTTAAGCGAGGAGATGCTGAGAGCTCTCATCACCGGGACGATTATTTTTATTTACTGATTTATTTTTAAATTGTATCCGTAGGAGGCACTGGATGCTGGCTAGGCCTACTGTGCTAAGCACTCCACAATACACGTCAGTCATTATGTAAAACTGGGAGGGGGAGATAAAGCCTCTTGATAGCCCTATAAAATAGTTATTTCTCTTAAAAACAGTCAATGAACAGATACATTGCAGCGAGCGAGGCAGCCTGCACAGTTCTTTTCTTTTTCGTAGTTTTTTTTTTTTTTTTTTTTTTTTTTTTTTTTTTTTTTTTTTTTTTTTTTTATTGTTCAAGTGCAGTTTTCTCTGTTGGTAAATGTCGGCTGCGGCTTGCCCTCCGCATCGGCATCTCTCCTCACGGTTATTAAAGGCATGAAACAAAACTGCGTGGTGCATTTTCTCCTTCCTAAACCATTTCTCATGCACACAAAATTCGAATTAGAAATAATAAATTTTAGGCCTACTCAGGGAACACTTTGCAAAAGCATCTGGCAGTCACCCCATCGCTCAGATGCAGCGACGTGACACCCCCTGTCACGGTGGTCTCATCGTAACAGTTACCGGCTGCCCACCAAAGAAAGCTCTGAACCCCAGGAGGGAATCACAGCCTGTGTGGACGCATCCTTGTGCCGTCATCCCCGGCTGACCGCGCTGCCTGGCTGAGGGCGGAAAGGCCCTGGCCAGCTCCGTCGGTCCCCATCCCTCTCAGCTGTCGCTCCGGGCGGTGGGTTTTGACCCGGCCTCCGGTCTGGGAAACGGCGGTGGCTTCCCAGCGACCCTCACAGTTCGGTGTCTGGAGAGCGGAAGTTGGGTTCCCACGCAGCCGCCCTGAGCCCGGATCCCGGTGCGGGTGGCTCAAGGCTCGGAGAATGGCTGGGAATGAACGTGAACGGCTGACTTGCCCCCGCCGGGACGCGGTGCTGGTGGCTGAGGTTTCACCGATATCTGTCTGCTGGAAGCGGGTGTGAGGTGTGGCCGCAGCAGAGCCTGGGGCTGCCTGCGCTGATGACGGTGGGTCCGTGGGGACACGCGCCTCGCTGGGTGCACCCCGCAGCACAGGGACACCTGCCCCTGACGGGCAGTCTGAGGGAACACGGCTGGGCCTGCGGCCCCCTGCGCACGGGACGCTGACACAGTAATAAAGGCTCACGGTCCAGTTTCCAGAACCACCCAGATCTTCAGAGGAGCCCCGTGCAGGGCCTGGGCCCGCCTGGCTCCGCTGTCCTCACTCCTGTCCCCTTGGGAGAGGGCCTGGGGAGAAGCCACCTGCGCGAGCGGGCAGGTCAGGGGCCAGGGCCATGGCCTGCGTTCCATCCTGCGAGTTTCCCACCACACCAGAGGGCAGGGGGCCGCTGCTGCTCAATCGTTCTACCACAGAAGTAATTTTCAGCCTTGCTGCTGGGCAGACGCGGGAAACCAGCGCCCTTTGCTGGTGCTCGGGTTCCACAGACAGGCTTCACCCCTGACCTGGGGGCTCCTGGTCCGGCTCCCTTCCGATTCCAAGGCCCCACGAGGAGGCTCACAGGAACAATGCATTGAATACTTGGAACACTCCGGGCCGAATCTCTCTGATCTGCACGGAATGCATCACTGTTAACAAGGCCGGCTTACATTTCAACCACGAAAACAGGAAAACCCGGCGTGGCCGGGAGCTCTGGGAGTCCCCCACGTCCACAGCACTTACATTTTCCGTAGTGTCTACAAGCCACAGAATCCTAGTAACGAATAACGGGGTGCCACCCTGGTTCACCCACAGGTCCTGCACTTCTCACTCTTTCAGACAACAGCGCGTTGAAAGGGGGCTTCACCTGACTTTCTAGTTTTGTCAGTCAACCCTGAAAAAACGGTCATGAATGCCGAACCCAAACCCTAAGGGATGGCAGCTATGGGCAGAAACGCCACCCAAGTGGGGAGCGGCGGGACCCCGCCACCTTCCCAAGCCATAGGGACCCGCGTGACCTTGGAGCGAGCGCGTCAGAAGCGCTTTGTGGCCGAGACAGGACCAGAGGGGGACGTGCTCCCTCTTCCGGTGAGGAGCCCCGGCTGCCTCCGCCGCAGCAGGTCCGTGACATCCTAGGAACAGTCTGCCTCGTCCCTGCTCTTTGTCGGTGGCGCCGAGGGGACGGTCCGAGGCATCAGGAGTGGACACGCGAGCGCAGGGCAGGGCATCCTCCAGGCCAGGACGCAGCCGGGCGGCATGCCGGCGGCTTTCAGGCACGGGACGCTTCCAGTTCTCCGCCCGTCCAGACCCGGGGCAGTCCGCGCTGTGTCACCGCTCAGCGCCCACGACCTGGGCCTCCAGCCCGCGGTGTCGAAGGCAGGCGGGCGCAACGAGGGGAGCGTTTCGCCCAGATGAGCGGCTAGGCCCACGGCGTCAAGCCTACGCGGAGCCCACCTCCCCTGAACGCATCAAGCCTGTTACCGGAAAGCGTAACTAACACCGTTTCAGTTAAGGCCGATCCCATGTCTCCCGACTTGGCAAATGCGGTTTAGAATGGAGACAGACGGAGAGCAAGGAATGATCTGTCAGGAAAGGCGGCGGATGAACGAGGACAGCTGCCTTAGACACGTGCCTGGGACCTTTTAAAAGATGCTCCACAGGCAGGTCTGCGCTCTGACACCTCTGAACCGCCTGAGGCTGAAACACCACAAAGCACGTTTCTGGTGCCCACCGCTGGCGCGTGAGCTCCCCGCCGGCCGGCCGCCTGTGGGTTCACACGCTGGGAGCCCCCGACGGTGGAAACGTGCCCGGCTCACAGAGAGCGTTCCGGACTTGTTGTAAAACGAGTCCTGGCATCCACGGACGGAGGACGAAGTTGGTTTGGTAAATAATCGGCAACTCCTCCGAACATCGAGCAGCTGAGCAAAATCCCCACGCCCTGTGCTTGAGGCCGGGCCTAGCCGGCCTCCCTGACCCCCGAGTTCTCTGGGAAGGACACCTCCCGTGTCGTCGGCTCCACACCGACGCCTCCGCCGGCATCTCGGCCGCTCGCCGTCTCAGGAAGCACAGCACGTGTGACAAGCAGCCGCAGGCGTGGTTTCGTGACCTGACTGACGTAGCCACAGCGCTTGAAACAGACGCGTTCCGGAGAGACGGCGCTGCCCGCTAACACGCCGTGTGTGCTTCAGAAGAGGATGTGAACAGTGAACACCATGATGATCTCAAGCGTGTCCACGTAATTCTCTTCCGAGAAAAGCATCCTCATTGTGAGTGCGCTGCTGTCCACAGAGAGGGTGGGCGGAAGCAGGTCCAGCCGTGACGCAAACCAATGATACAATTGTTAGCAAACCAACAGCCCCCGTCCCAAGAGGCTGCTCCGCTGGCCAGTGGGGACGAGACAGGCACGGGGAGCGTAAGGACTCGCAGGGAAACCGGGAAGTGGGGAGCGGGGACTGCGGCTGGGTTCCTGCTCCGCAGTTAAAGAGGGAACCCCCTGCCAGTGCTCTCCGGAGAAGCCCATCTCGGGGCGTGTAGGAAGTGCGTGGGGGGGGGGGGGCAGGAGAACAACCGTGAGGAAGAGCTGCGCCCGTTCGGAGACGAGCACCTGTGGGCGACCAGAGACCTGGTGCTGGAGACGTGGGCGGAAACGCCGGCGACTTCGCTGTAAAAGTGCCCCCCACGTGGCCACGAGCCCCTGAGCCTCCAGGAGGAGGATTTTATCAGGTGAGGGAAGCTGGCGAGTCGCAGGAAGGCAAACACCACGCGGCCCCACTCACGCAGGGAATCTACCAGGAACAGAATGGACAGAGGAGCAGCAGACTCACGGGGACAGAACTGCTGACGGCTGCCGGGCGGGGCTGGGGCGCTGGGGGCAAAGGTGCAGGAACTAAAGAGAAAACGTATCAGCCAAGACCACACGGTGTGGCCACGGCCAGAGGGAAAGGGGGTGGGGGCAGAAGAGGGGAAGGGGGGTGAATGGCGAGGGCAGGAGCCTGGACTGGGTGTGGTGAGCACACAGGACAATGTGTACATGATGTGTTACAGAACCGGACACCTGAAACCTATGCAATTTTATCAACCAAGGTCACCCCAGTAAATTCAATAAAAATCGCTTAAAAAGGAGAATTTAGTGCTGAGTCAATCTCTTTGGCATAGAAACCAGAATCCTTTACTGAGCAATCCCCCCCCTTTCCCGAGCATGAGCTGTGGAGTCGGCCCACAGCCCTCAGGCTCTCATGGGCCCCCCCCACAGGCCTTGGTCTGTCCCCCAGGGGACAGGAGGGGTCCCGCCTCTGGTCTGTGGGGCCTCACGTGGGGTTTGGCAAACAGGAAAACGTCACTAAGCAGTAGCTGCGGGTTTGTTTGTTTGTTTAATCTTCTGTAGGGAAAAGTATGAAAACTGTTTTGTTTTCTCATTTTCCTTTGGTATTTCAATCAGGTTCTTTTTAAAAAATATTAGTTTCCACCCAAAGCGCCCTCATGGAGTAAGACAGGTGACGCTGTGGTTGCCTGTGCGACGGAGACAGCGAAGCACGTTCCGGGGACGTCACACAGCGGCAGGCGGGGACGCCGGACACGAGCCGGGACCCGGCCACCACCCCTCTCTCTGGAACGGAACTAAACCTGGGGTTCTGTTCCCTCGTCGGCTTAGTTGTTCACCCCACTCAGCACGGAACAGGGCTGGCAGCCTGGTCTTCAAACCCGAGGCCGACGGGTGAGGGAGACGGCCAGGGCCGGGCGACTGGCCGCGGCCCCACGCCGCCCCGTTCCAGTGCCAGAGCCCGGCCAGCCGCTTCTCTGAGGGCGTGGATTCCACGGCCACATTCCTGGGCTGCGCGTGGGTCGGTGCAGGGGCGCACCTGCCGGAGGGAATGCAAAGCGGTGTCTCCTCCCCTGGAGATCACCGCGATTTCTGGAGAGGGAAATTCTCGTTGCTCTACACGGAAATCGGACTTTTCCCCCATTGCAAGTTCTATTCTAAGAATTCTTTGCTGCCACAGGTTGGAAGCACCATCAGACTTTAAACTTCCAAGGAAGTCTGTAAGTCAAGGACAGTTTCTCCACCCGAGCCCCATGTCCCATGAGAAGACACACAGACGAAGCATCAAGATGATCCAAAATGCCCCCCCTGGAAAGTGAGCAAAAGTCTTAATTCCTGTAACTCCTCTAAAATCAGGGAAATGGACTCAGGTTAACGGTTCTTGCAACAGTAAATTAACTGATCGATCAACCAGCCAATTAATTAGTTAACATCAGAGAAACCCACCCAGTTCCCTCACTCAGTCTGGCCTCCCCTGCCTGGGAGCCTTGGGGCCCAGGCCTGTCAGGCCAGATCCAGGGGCGCAGCCTGGCTCTGGCCACGGCATCTGCCGCTGGGAGAGGACTCTTTCCGAGTCAGCCGAAAAAGGAGCAGGGTGGACCTTAGAATCCCCAAAGCCTCCCAGTGAGATCGGAAGCTGAAGCCAAGTGCGTGGGAACAGCTCACGGTCCAGGAGGCGCGGCCCAGGCAGGAGCCCGTGAACCCAGGGCGCCGGACCCAGGCCAGACTCAGCCGCGCTGCTGGCCGGCCAGCCCAGGCCTCCCCGACAGAAACCGGACATGTCCTCCTCCACGTCTGCCCCGGGACAGGAGGCGTCTGTGCAGAGCCTCGCCTTTCCCAGGAGGTTGCACGCTGGCCGGCCCGGCAGCCGAGACCACGGACCAGAGCCTTGTCCGTGGCCGTGGCTCTGGCCCTCGGTGGCGCCCACGTGGGCCCCCGACCCCCCGAGTCCTGCCTGTCCAAGGCGGAGAGTTCATCCCTGCCCCGGCTCCGAGCCAGCAGAGGTGAGCAGAGGTGGCTGTGCCAGCTCCAGGCAAACACTTTGAAGAATCACACTTTCCAGCCAATTCTCCGCTTCTCTCTCGGCCACGAAACTAGCGCATCCCGACCAAGAGCTGCGGAAAGGGGAGATGCTGGGGCAGGACTGTGGCAACGGGGGCACAGCCCCAGCAGGGGACGCGCGTGTCCCTGGCACTGCGTCGGTGTGAACCCCCAGGGTCCGCGGGCTGCTCCTGCAGCTGAGCCGACAAGTACACCGGACACCACGAAGTCCGGCAGCACCGCAGGGGGCAGCACCTTGAGGGCACCCGTCCGCCAGGGGCCTGGGTTTCATGTTAAAGATGAGCCGGGGCAGGTTAGGAAGGTTCTGGAAGCCTGTCGCCTGCAGTCGGGAGGCACAGGGAGGGAGGGACGCTGGGCCACCGGGAGGAGCTGGTGGCTGCAGGTGAGTCACCGTCAGCTGGCGAGTCCCCCCGCCCTGCACACGGCCCTGGGGAAGCGGAGCCTGGGCTCACTTCTGCCCGCGGCCCCTGTTCTTAGCATCTGTAGGAGGAAGGCGCTTGTCCTCCGTTCTGCTTTCGAGTGCAGAGCGCGAGCCCACGGACAGGCGTCAGAGCCACGAAACAGAAACTGCTGCTTTGGGAACCCCCCCCCCGCCCCCACCCCACCCTGGCTTCTGTGTTTGCCGCTGCGTCAACTCTGATGCTCGGCCAGCGGCCTTGGGCATGACAACACATACTTTACCGCTCTGAGGGCGCGTGTTTTTCAAATCAATGAAAAGCACATGAAAGTGTCTAGAAAAGAAGCCAAGAGCAACCAAGTCCTAATCAGCGGACAAGCCCACAGGACGCACGTGGCCGGATGCAGCGTCTCGCCAGGACTGGCGGGAGGGGGGCGTGTGAGAGTCCGGCCGGTACTGGGCATCAGGGCTGCGTGGCCAGGATCCGCCCTGGAACGCTGCCGCCCGGCCCCGGGGAGACGCAGGCCTCCAGCCCCACCCATGGCCGGCTCAGGGGGACAGGCCCAGGCCCAGGCCCCGGAAACAGCCAGCAGGGGCTGACAGGCGCCACCAGAGACGACGTCCACGGTCTTCACGCTGAGTTGTCCTTCAGAAGGTTTGTGGCCATGAGTGTTCCCTCTCTGGCTGGGCCGACGTGAGCGGGAGGCGGCCCCCTGGGGTGTGTGCACCTGGGAGGGTCAAGCCAAAGGCACCGATGGAAGAAGCCAACGAAAGTGGTGCCAGGGTGGCCAGCCAGGCGGTGGGCCCGAGCCCAGGGGAGCGGGGCTGGCAGGGCTGGGGGCTGAGGGCTCCTCCGCGGTCAGCACAGCAGCCCGTCCTGCAGCCGGTGCAGAGGCCGCAGGGACCCCCAACGGCCAGCGCAGGTCAGCAGGCGGGAGGACGACTGCTGCCAGGGTGCCCCTGGGACTCTCGTCACAACCAGCGAGCGACCAGCCCGGGACCCTGACCCTTCGGCTCAACGTTTTCAACAATGTGGGTCTCGGGTTTGCCGCAAAGAGATGTGACCCCCCACCAATGGGGCCCAAACTGGGGAGCCCTGCAGGCCAATGGCGTCGTCGTGACCAGCAGCATCCCTGCCAGGATTCCAGCAGGGAGGGGAGGAGAACGGGGGGAAGGCACAGGGAACGAGAAGCATGAATGGTGGGTAGAAAACAGACAGGGGAGGGTAAGAATAGTGTGGGAAATGGGGAAGCCAAAGAACTTGTATGTACGACCCACAGACATGAACTAAGGGCGGGAACGCGGGTGGGAGGGGGTGCAGAGCGGAGGGGGTTAACGGGGAGAAAAAACGGGACAGCTGTAGCAGCACAACCTGTAACTTGTTTTTTTCTCGACACAATAAAACGAGCCGGACCAAAACTGCCGGCCTGTTTCCCATTGACCTTCTCCGGTGCACACTTCCAGTTCTTCCCCTGGGTCTTCGTGTGCGAAGCCTTCAGCCCCCACCCCACCCGCTGCGTGCACGCCAGCTTGCCAAGGAACCCTTAGAAGGTGACACTCAACCGTGAGCGCGACACTCCGGGTACGTCCTCGCCGCCACACACCATGACTGAGAATCCCGTAAGGGCGCGGCCCCGAGACGCGAACGAGGCGTGAAGCACGGCGCTCGAGGCTCAGCCCTCGCTCCTGCGGCGTGAGATGCCGTGAAGCGCTGAGCAGCACGCGGGATTTCGGTGCCGCAGCAAACTCACCCCGGGTGACTTGCCCGGGTTTTATTTTTTGTTTTCACGAAAAGGGCCGCCAAACAAAGGTGGTGTGCGTTACGCCCTGTCGTTGGAGAGCGGACCTGCTCAAACTGACAGCAGAACCTTCACGCGGGCGAGAACGGCGGCTGTGGCCGCGCCTCCGCCAAACGGGGAAGAATCCAAACGTCCTTCAATCGGGGAATGAAACTGTGGTTTATTCTCTAAAACCGACCGTAGAAATAAACATACTTAATGTCACCTTTAGGGCCAGTTATCCATCCTGGTGAGATTATTTAGAACGTTTCATCTTCACCCTCAGCTTTGTAAACTGTAAATTCGTCAGCTTTATCACCATGGCTTTTATGTTGACGTCCAAGTCACCGATAAACATTTTCACCCGAAAAGCCCAAGAACAAAGAACGGTGGCGCGCGCCTGGAGAAACCTCCCGACACGTCAGCCCTCCCC